>VYZT01029264.1:127896-153623 GCA_013400735.1 Pomatostomus ruficeps | reverse complement strand
GTTAAACAAAGAGCATTATGACTTTTATAGTTTCTTGTAAGCCACTTAAACTTGAATGTCACACAAATCAAAAGTAAATGTAAAAGTCAGAATGGCTGAGCTAAAGTGCCTTTTGTTGCAAATGCATAAAAGTATTATTAACTTTAACACATTAACTCAGGAACATTCCAGATGCTGAAGAGGCTTTTTTTCCCCCTTCTATAAGACTCTTCAAGACGAACTTAGTTAAGTGATGAACCCAACATGAAGGGCTCACCTGACTCTTCCTGTCCCAATACCTCAGAGGTTACACTGGGAAGAATCTTATGGATAAATCACTTTCATGTCTGCAGGAATCTTCACCTTATTCCATATAATGGGGAAAGGGAAAAACATACTAAAAATACAGCACCATTTTCCTCCTCATTAACTTTTTAATTTCAAAAAAGTAATTAGTAATATGGCATTATTATTGTTCTTCATTATATTCCCACTGACTGAAGCATTTTCATGTTTCAATTCAAAGATCAAAGAATCTGCAGATGAAGGTTGTAAAGTGTTTAAATACATCAGAAGACAGGCAAAGCAGCTTAGTCATAAACTGAAGTTGATCTGAGCTGCCCCAGAGCCATATTTTTAAATTCATCAGCTTCCATACAGATCCCAGCTGTTGTTAAAATTCCTCCACCTTGTCTTCTTCCTGGACAGATACCTTTGCACATGCTGTATGGATGACTCTTCTTTGCCTATTATACAGGAAGAGTAAACATAACTGAAGGTTCAAATTTCTGAGCAGGAGCTGGCTGAGCACATGGGTGAGAACATTTACAGATCAACTACATCTATTTCAAGAACTGAGGTTTGACAGGCAACTTGTGAAAAGATCTCCTGTAAAGATACCTGTACCAATTCTTTGGGCACTCTCAACACATACAAGTTACCCAAATCCAACAGTAAAGCTGGAATCCTGCATCAGGTTCAAAAGTGACCACTGAGGAAAAAATTCTGCAATGGAGTCTGAAAAAGCAGCTTTCACTCCACTGGGACTCCTTAAATACTGAGCACTTTTCCCCAGGCATGAGGCTTCTTAGGGTGCTTGAGAAATGCCTTTATAAAGGGTTGAAGGAGCAACTGATTAGTCTTCCCCTTCCAGCAGATGACAAAAGATGATAATAAACAGTATATGCTCCTTCTGCCCACTGAAAACACTAAAGCAACTTTTTATTTTAGTCTAACTGGGAAAAGATCCAAATAATAAGGCCCACAATTATAAGAAACTAATAATGGAAAGATAGCTAACTTACATACATCTACTGAGAAGAAAAATGAAGTGTGGCACATTTGCATTTAGCAACAGAAAACCTCAGATTTAGTTATTTCTGCATGTGAGAGATGGTAACACATCTATCCACAGACCTTAAGTTGCTCATCCACTACCCTTGTGACTTCTCCAGCCATGGATTCAAGTGTCTCTTGGATTGGATTGGAGAGTGAACCATTTGCTCCTGCCCAGGAAGCGCCACCGAGGTGATACAGATTTGGTAAGAGCTGTAAGACAGGAAAAGTATCTTCAGAAAATAGGCTACATGTCTTCAAACCCAGACTAACAGCAAGAAAACGTCTTTGGCTAAATCAAAGTCTTCATAAATTAGAATTGTCTTATCACTTAATCATTTATATCATTAAATACTACCTTATAGTTGGTCATCTGAAGAAAACACTCTTTTGTGACACATTATTGTTTTCACTCCCCAAAAAGAGGAAAGCTGCAAGCACACACAGAACTGCTTCCAGCATTACCAGCGTGCTGGGCAAGGCAAGGCTTACTGTTTTGGAGTTCTTAGCATCCCGCATAAGCCGTTCTGCACATTTGACATCCTCCTGCACAGCATCCACACCACAGTTTCTTAAGGAGTTGAGATGATCTTGCACTTTTACACATATTCTGTCAATCATCTACTTGAACAAAAGAAATACAAAAGATTAAACATCAGAACATTGGTCAAACACAACTTTAATCCAGTCCAGGTAGAAAATCAACAGTAGCATGATGAGATTTGCAGTGACAATATAACAACCTGGAAAAGCATGATAAGACCTTGGAAGTATGTCATTACTATTGAAGGAAAGAACTACATCTCATAAAGACACCCCTAAACATTGCAAAAATAAATAAAACCTTTACCATCAGGAAAAAAAAAATGCTGTGGAATATTTCCCCCACAGTTACCTCCAAGATAACTGCAAATAATCAACAAGTTATCCTATTTCAGTGTTACTCTGGTTTTTGGAGAAAATTTAATGTTGAAAATGTTCTTGATATACCTAAGACTAAGGTCTAAAGGTCTCTGAATTGTTAAGAAGTTCAGGCAGTAAAAGAAAGCTCTGTCACTACCTGTTCAACAAACACTAACAGCGATTTCTCCAGTCTAAGCAGAATGCAATTGAGCAGACTTCTGCAGTATTTTTTCAAAATGTAAATATTCCTAGTTGTAAGGGAATTAAAACTATCAAAGCAGAAGTTTCTATCAGGCATTTCACAGTGGTATAAATTGAACTTAATCTGTACCCACAAGACAATTCATCCAACACGCTGCAAATGCAGGGCAGGTGGTATATCTGTATCTCACAAGACAAACCACTAAGAATGCCTGACACACAGTCAGCTTAGATTAAGAGATGTGAGGCAGGGAGATACAACACTTAAAAGTCCTTATCAGGCCACTTAGCATACATTAGAACCGGCTATTTGACATTTTGAAGCAACATCTGAGCGCACACATCATCATATAAACTCTACAGTTCTAGCATCTTATATCATAAGCAATGAGAACCGAAACAATTTCACAGCATGCTCCTTTTTGGATCTGCATGACTCTTTCTCTTCAAAGGGTTTTGGGTGGGTTTTCTTTTTTACAAGTACAAAAAGCTAATTAATTATTAGACAGTAGAAAGTCTCATTGGGACATCTGGACAGAAAAAAAATAATAATGCAATTCTACAATGCTAATGAGTCTTTTCCAGCTCTCTTTTAAAACTGTTTTTAAAATCCATCCTTATTGTACACATCTTAATATATAAATGAGTAACTTTATTTCAAAATAACAATAAATTACATTTCCTGAAACTTAGTGTGTATGTGGTGTTAGAGAAAAGTACAACTAAAACCAACAAGCTGTATAAATATTTAACTTATTTCTTATAGAGATTATTAACCCTGGGGTGAAAAGTGGCATTGGAACAGATAAATTACTAGAATAAAACAACTGCTCTTGCAGTTTTTAGTGCCAGTGTATCTCCATATATCATTTTCTCTCTCAAGAGCTTAGAGTACAATTTCAGGTTCCAGTAAGGAAACACCGTCCCATTAAATTTTAATAACACAGGTAGAGCATAAGCAAACTAAACTGTCTCTGGTTTCAACAGCAGTTTACTTGGTAAAAGCTTAAGTCTTTCTCTACACATTATTGCTGTATAGAAGACCTCCATCTCACAAATGCTTTCCTTTCAAATACATTGTCATTGATAATTATTATTTCTTAGGACACAGTATAACCCACGAGGCACATTCTAAAAGTACTCAGAATGAGAGAGAATTTCCTCCCCAAACAGATTCTAGGCACTGAAGAGCCCTGTAGGTAACAAGTTCTCACCTGCTGAGTGGTGCTAGTGACAATGCCTTGCTGCAGCCGATATGCTTGCTCCTGTAGGTACTTCCTGGTCTCATGGTTACGAAGCAAGTAGTTTTCTATCTAAAAAAACCCAGAAAAAAAAGCCAGAGTAGGAAATTGATTTGACTCTCCACATTGTAATATGCCTTCAGTTTTACTGCCATGTTAGGATTGGGGACTGACAAGAAAACCTGCCTAATTATTTTTCATCTACAAACTTTATTTTGTGTGTCTCAGTGCTTAATAACCACATTGGCAAATGCTAATTCACCCACCAACTAGTGACACATGGTTAAACACTGTGCTTTCGCCAGTGTTTTCTGACAGAATCTTCTATTTTGAACAATTTAGCAAGTTGTGCTGACAAAGGATTAGATTCTAGTCTGAGAAATATTTGAAGGGACTCTAACTGTTAGGTGTTGTAGAGATCATGATGACTCAAGATATTTGATTCATATCTTTCAGATGTCTTTGGCCCGCTGCAAAGACACAGACTTGAACAACAGTATGTCTGAAGAGAAAAACTGTCTAAGTATAGTGCAGTCTCAGTACACATCTTAATTAAGGCTAAGCAGTACAGAAGTGCTCTTCAGAGACAAGTGATTCCTACTTGCAGCCCACCACAATTCTCACCAGGAGTCAACACCCACCATCAGCCAGGTTCATGGCATGAAGAGTAACCCCCTAACCCTCCTCTATCAAACTTAGTGAAGCCAAAAAATCCTACTAGTAAACTGCTTAAGGTTCATCAAAGGTGATGGATCTGGTCTGAATGAGAGGGGAGAAAAGGATGGGTGCAATGGCCAGCAGGTTGTGAGGCAGAGGTCAGTGGGGATGGTTGCTTCTAATGCAGCACAAGCAGCAGCAAGAATTGCAGCAGCCTGATCATGGCCCAGAGTGAACCCCTGGGTTTATCCAGTTCTCCACCCCAAGCCAAGTGTGCTGTGGAGACACTAGAGCTCGGGAGGGTGGCTGCTGTGTCCATCAGTCAGTCAGTGCAGTTGTCCTGGCACCAGGCATGACAGCTCAGACCATGCAGGCAGGCTTGCACCCCTGTCTGCAGGCAATTAGCCATGTTGACAGCACCACTCCCGACACGGTTACCTTTTCCGGGATGGAACGTCCTCGTGTTGAGTAAAGAAAGCCTGAACCACACACATTAAAATAAACTCAGGGTCTAACAGTTTTAGCAACTGTGATATGAATAAAAGGAAATGCTCTTTGTACATAGCGCCTAATTATCACATAGAATTTAAATCCCCATGGCCAGAAGCTTCACAGTAATTTTTTCAGATATGCACCTATCAGTCTAGATATGAAACTAGCCAATTATATTAAATGAGATGTAAGAAATATGTCCATCCCCCATGAACCAGATTTTTAAAAGCAGAATTTAGATAACTTTCATGCATCAAAGAAACACATACTAACTACCAGCATTTCTCCCTGTGATACTCAAATTACTGAAAATAAGGATCATAGACATTCGCTTTTTAATCACAGTTATCTGTAGGAACTATTTATAAGGTTTTTATGGCCTTACCTTGGCTGAAGGAAAACTACTCATTAAAGAGATGTGAAATGTATGCTTCCTGATTGAGCAGGAGGCTCGTTTGGAGCTCGCAAGATTTACCATATTAAAACACAGCTGGGAGTTTTATAACTTATGCAAGTGGAACAGCTTCAGATACTGTCAACACCTTTTCATCCAAAAGAACATGCTGGTGCAGTTGCTTACTTAGGGCAACACAGTGTGTGAATTTTATATGTACAATATAAAACACAAGCAGTAAATGTTTTCATCCTGCCTCAAATTGAAGAGCATCTTTTGTCTTGTACAGAGTTGACTGCACTTTTTATGCCAATATAAAAAATGTGCACCAGTAATTCTAAACATTTGGTAATACCCACAAGCACGTATGTAACAACCATACAGTTTCTAACTCTCCCTTTCATAATCAGGTACACAGCAATACCACGTCTAGCTTGCGCTTTTTTAGTTATGACGTTTTGACACTATACCACTGTATTCCACCAGCCTTCATTCCCAGCATTCTTTGGAACAAAAAGCTCTCGCAGCACTTGATTACCACGTATATGTCTATGCAAACCAAACAATCCTTGAATCCAGCATAGAATTTTTGCTCAGCCAAGCATGAAGTCTCAGTCACTTTAAATTACTATATTTTTGCTGGTTTTATTTCTGTTCATTGGTGGCATATGCAATACCTTTTGCAGCGCCTCTTCTGTTTTCTCAGGGTTTGTTTTGAGTGCTTGGGAAGCATCATTCATCGGTATAGGCATGAATCTCAATGTATAGTTCCTAAAGAAAAAAAAATGGATAGTGAAAGTTAATCTAATTACTGTATCTCTTTATAATCACTGTATCTCTTTATGAAAAATAACCTAGAAGGGAGAAATAAAGTGCATTTAGTTTGTCTGTGGAAGGTACTAAAAATGTGGTTTTCACATTTTTAAGTGGAATAGCCGGAAGCATGCATGCTCTTTTTTGCTGTTAATTCTTCTTTGCCACTGGACAGAGGGGCAGATTTTGAAAGGCAATTACATGGTCAATGTCCAGTGGCTGCTGATTAAAGGCCTAGCTGCCCTCTGTACCTCTGTTCACAAGGTTAGATTTTTTTCCTGTATCTAAACAGAACAGAGAGCAGCAGTGCCTGCTGGCAACTGTATCAGATCTAAGACTAAATGGAAATATTCAGTAATAGACAGACAGCAACTAGATGACTGAGTTTAGAAATTTACTATTTAATAACTTCTTATGTTTACAACAATTTGAAGACACTTGCTGATTTTTTAATAAAAAGCTGACAAAACAAGCACAGCATCTCCACATTGCTTTATGCAAGCAATTGTTCCCTGCATTTTACTTATTTGTTTGCAAAATATTTCTGCAGCTTTGTTCATCTGCTGCAATAAGAGATTAAAGATAGGAGTTTGGTCTTGAGTCAAAATTACATT
Source organism: Pomatostomus ruficeps (assembly GCA_013400735.1). Lineage (NCBI taxonomy): Eukaryota > Metazoa > Chordata > Aves > Passeriformes > Timaliidae > Pomatostomus > Pomatostomus ruficeps. Next base: position 146,994 of record VYZT01029264.1, on the reverse strand, counting down.
TAAACTCTGAGAACATAAACTCACTATCATGACACAGTTATACTTAAAATACTACCTACAGCGGTATGTCCACACAACTTCAAACCTGAATAAATGGGAAGGAAAAAAAAGAGGTGGAAGTTCTTAAAACCTGGAAAGGAAATTATTCTTTCTATTTTCAATTAATCCTTTATTTCGGCAAACATCTCTTTCTCCTCCTTCTGCAAACATCCCACTAACCGTCTGTTCCTATTCCATCCAGAGCTACACAAATATGCTTGGAACCCTCTATTTTTGAGCACTTTAAAGTTGGCAGTTTCAACTGAGTCACCACCAGTGATGACAGTAGACCACTCCTCACTAAATGCACTAACTCCAACAGCAGACACCTTAAATACTGTGAAACTCCAAGCTTCTTTGACTTCTTCTCCCACCAGTTCCTTGGCCACATGCAATACCATTCTCTGAAGGGTAGTGGCCTCCTGAACTGCAAACACGTTGATTCCTCATCAGTACTACCCGATATTTTACTTTAAATGATAATGGAAGACCTTCATGTGTCTTCCCCAATGCAAACATGGTGATGTACAGCTGTCAGTGGCAGGCAGTCAAGGTCCCTGTCCTCCCACAGTGTCCAACTGTCCACTGCAGCACAGTCAGAAAATTAACTCTTCTTTCTAGTTGTCCTGTCCTTCAAAAGAACATTGCAAACTATACAGACCCTGTTATGTGTCCTCAGCTAATACTAACCAGTGCATAAATGGCTGTCCACCACCACGGGGAGAATTTTAAATGTCAAAGATACTGAGCTCAAAGACAGATAATTACAGAACTTGCTGATTGCCTGACAGGTGGGTTATTTATTTAGTTTAAAAAAAAGAAAAGGTAGATTTCTAAGGATCTCTGCAGCTGTTTGACATTTAATACACGCCATTCATTGAAATCTGTAATTGTCAGCTCTCATGCTAGCAGTTATATACTAAATTCAATTTAGTCAAAGGCTTAGTGCACCCTCCCTCATGCATATGGATACACAGAGCAGAAGGAGGGCAAATGAAAGGTAAGAAGATTTCATGGACACACAGTCACAGAGGCCAAACTTTAGAAGACCACTACCCTAAGGAAGGGAGGAAATCAATCCTCTGTACTTGGTTTGCTTTCAGACAAACAGTATTATTTCCATCTAAGAATTAACCAGCCCTTAGGGGAAAATATCAAGAATTTAAAACTCTCTTTTCAACTTTATGCTTTGTTTTTCTCTGTTTACTTAAGTCTAAAATATTCCTCTATTCTTCTTTTTATTAACACTTCACTTGTCTCTTGTAAAGGAGTACATTTTGCTACAAACTCAATAATCCATTATTTCCAAACACATCAATATTCTCAGCAAAATACCTATATTTAAAGAATGTTAAATTTCAGAGAGGTGCTCAAAGACTGTAAAGGATATCTCAAAGGAGGCCCCAAAAACCTCTTCTTCTACATGCAATATGTGTGACAACAGTCCTGCATTTCATTACATTATTCTCCTGTACTAACTTCTGATCCACACACTGCATATGCTCTCTGCTGCAGTGGAGATTTTACTGACTAGTTTTTTAAAAACAAGAGTAAGATCATCTGTTTTGCAGGTCAGGGTGTGTGAATTTCACATCACTGCTAAGGGAAGAATTCACAGCCCTCTAACAAACCCCAGTATTTCTCATCAGATGTTAGAACTTCAGCTATTTCTCCAGTCAGCCCATATAGAAAAAAGATATCTTTCAGAAATGAACATGAGACAATGCTGTACAATCCTGTGACAGAGGGAGCTCTAGGCAGCAAATCACACGCTTATCCTCATATTAAAATTACAGAGATACAAGAGCCTGATTAATGGCCAAGCTGAATAGGATGCCCACTGTTCTCAAATGTTCCCCTGTACTGACACCTGTAAGGGACTCTGCAGAAGATATTCTCAGTACCTCACATCACCTGTCTGGGACACCCCTGAGGCAAAATCTGCCAACAGCCATGCTCTGGAATTCCCTTGCAGGAATAGCATTTTTGCACAACTATAAACAAATGAAGAAAGCTAGAGGAAGGGGAAAGAAAAAGATCTTCTAATTACTTCAGCCTGCTTTAAAGTCTGTTACAATCCCTCCCAAATCCCCTCAGCCTCCTGCCTGTACTGCTAAAATCTACCTTTCTTCTTTGTTTTGTGGTTCGGTAGATGACTGCTTTTCTTATGATCAAAATAACACATACAAGACATACCCTCAAGCATCTTCAGTATATTTCATTCCATTTTGAGCAATGGTTCTTTTCTACAGAATATTGATGGTTTCAGGTACTTTTAGGAAACATATGGTGAAGAATGTTCTCAAAATGTCTTCAGGATGGATTGTTTACAGCCTAATTGCTTTCAGCCAGTACTGACAGTCCCTTCTTTTCATGTTTAAACCTTTGTTGCTTGTGGCTTAGTTTGTGATGTTATCAATGTTTTTGACAATTTAAAAATATTTAACACAACATGAAATGAACTCAGCTTCTAAGGTAAATAAATGAGATGTCACCCCAACAAAGTACAGGGTCATGTAATTAGTTGTGGCATTTCAGGGGGGTTTTTTTGTTTAGATTATTTGCTTTTGCTTCAGGATTTCCCCTCTATTTACTCATCCAAACTCTTCAGAACAGAGAAACAAAGCTGATGCTAACCAGAAAATAAGTCTACTTCTTTTTCTACCAGACTTCCCCATGCTCTTGCTCTCTAATAGAGAAATGTCTACAAGTTGACAAATCATTTTGCAAATTATTATCCACTACTATCAATGGAATCACTGCAAAATTATTTGCTTAATTATACATAATTTATCTAATTTCCCACATCAGTGCAACTGAATTCATTTCAAAACCAAGTATATATACTACAAGAGTTTCATAAAACAAGTAACTTTATAAGCTCTAACCTCCTGACACCTTCAAGGGTTAAGATGCTCCCTTGAGTAGTTGTACAGATTTACAAGATATCTTGTCTAGAAACTAGCAACTGTAGGTTACATTCACCTTCTAAAGAAAGCCTTTGCTCCTATCTGAGGGATTTAATGATGTGAAACAACTTCAACTGCTGCTTAATTTAAATCTGTAATTCTTGTCTCTTAAGAAAAGTAATAATAACATATAAAGAAATGCGATGGAGATGGAGAGAGATGAAAGCAATTTAACATCTATCGCTGGTAATGGCTGCATCTGTGAGTAAACTCATGGAGCAAAATGACCCAGACCACAGCAATTACAAAGAAAAACTACAGCTCCTGAGATCATCACTATTAGTTTCAACTTCCTAGCGAAAAGAAAAAAAGTCAGACCACAAAGGCCCACTTCAGTAATTTTCTGTTATTATGTACAGCTTCATTCACTAGAATAGAATTTCTGCAGGCTATCATCACAAGAGACTGAAGAAAAGGGAAAATATTACCAAATTCAGAATTTTAACACTAAGAGCAGAACTCAAGGACCTCAATGCTGATAGTAGAGTATGGATGAAAGAGCCACAGAGCCTTTTCCGCTCCTTTTGAGGATGTGAAGTCATGAATTTTCCTTTAGATTAAACATCCTGATGCTTAAAATTGAGAGCACTCAGCATCTTCAAGATCATATTGACTGTGGTGAGAACTGCAGCTGCTCAGATCATTCAGGATCTTTAGCCTCTTCATCAGACATGCAATCACTTGAGACTTACTTTTCCAGTGCCACAGCTATGTCCTGGAAACCCTGGGCAGTGATGTTATTCTTGTCCCATATTACGGTTCTGAGAGGTGGTGGGAAGAGGAAAGAAAAATATAAGTTAAAACAAGAACCACCAAAAAATCTATATTGAAACTTTGCATATTGAAAAAACATAATGCTAAATATTCAAAATTGCAGAAGGTGGCACTTTAAAAACTTGTCTTTAGTTAGATGCTAAATCCTTGAAATGACAGAAGTTATGAACAAATACACAAAATCCAGTTTCCCTTACTTTAAAGGGGACTCTAATGTATTTTCCATCATTAACATAAATACCTAGCTTTTCTAAAACACAATTAATAGAAAGATTTGCTTTTTTGAGGAACAGCATCAAAACCAAAGTTCAAATGTCTGCCTTGCAAGCCCATACTGAAAACATGGAAAATGGCAGTAACTGATCAATCTCTGTTCCACATAGGCTATGTGTATTTAAAAAATTCTTGCTGATTAGAGGTCAAAATTTGCAGGCTATTACATATTCAACCTGCACTAGGCTCATCACACTGTTCCTGTGATTCCACATGCAACATAAGTAGCTGCCATTTAAACCATTAGGGTAGATGCATAAATTGTACCTCTTTTGAATACACAGTAATGGTAAGAGTGAACAAGCCTTCCCCCTCCTCCCCCAGTTCAGACCACTCAAGCAGACTGCCTGGCAATTTGCAAACACATGTTCAAAGATCTCATTAGTAGTCAGAAGAGACAGACAAGCAGATAAATCTTGCTTCTGCTAGAGCACCAATTGTAGCTNAAAAAAAAAAAAAGGCACAAAACCAAACAAAGACTTCTGGTGTTTAAAAGAGAAAAGAAAAAGATAGATGGCATACTTTCACAAGTATTGACATCCTTCTGTTGTCACAGAATTATCCCTTTATTTTTTAGATGGAAAGATGAAGGTAAGAAAGAGAGGAAGAGAGATTCTACACTCAGTCTGCAAATATCAGATATGCTTAGGGTCAAATCTTGACTATTTTTGCCATTGGAAAGCATGTTCATATTTCTACCTGGATGTCATTTTATAACATTTTTGGCAGAGCCAGTTACCATTGCATTATTCCGTTTGTAATCACACCACATACTGTGGTGACACTGTGTCAACAGTGACATTCAGCATACTGTGAAACATTTCAGTCTGCCATCCTGAAATGTATCAAGGCTTTATTTCTTCACATATTGTGGTTATTTCAGGTTAATAAATTCACTAAACCTAAGCCATCCCTCCAGTGTTTTCTTGACATTTTTAATATTCAGTTCGGACATGGCAACACAAAAGCCAGAAGATCCCTGCCTCTGAATAAAATAGCCAAGATTGTTTGGGGGAATTTCTTATCCTCCAGGGAAGAAATACTTGGAGACCAAGCAAAAAGAGGTATCTTTACACTGACAGTGCACTGAGGAAGGTTCATCTGCACAGTCTGATGAGGAGGAGAGATGATTATCTTTCCTGATGAGGAGACATCTTTAGAGGTCCCCATCCAGATTTATGCTGATTGAAGGTTTTACTGTTTGTGAAACACATGCTGGATAGAAAAAAAGTGATACTCTCAAGCCATCAGTGCCAGACATGCTAAAAAGCAGTGAAGTTGTTGGGCAGATGAAGTTGCAGATAAGATATGCCAAGGTCCATCAACACAGTACGAAGGGGAGAAAGGAAGGATGGATGGTCCGTGCTGCTCCCCATTCTGAATTCCACATGCTCGTAGTTCTACAAGCTGACACTCCAGAAGAAAAAGAATAATTTACTTCAGTTTGCTACCCAAGTATCAGAATTTTCTCTGCTGGGAAGGCCGCTGGTAAAAAAGAGAGAGCGGAACAGAAGAGAGTAGCTAAGCACTAGATTTGAGTTCCCAGTGATACTGTGCAATCTTGGTACCTTGTAGATCTTCAAAACCTGCCAGGACAAGTGCCTGAGCAACCTCATGTAGCTTTAAAGTTGTCCCAGCTTTGAGAAGGACAATGGATTTAATCAGAGCTCTGCAACAATGTAAATTTTTTTCTGTCCTTCTAGAAACTTTGAATGTCTTTTTGTTCCAACAAGGGGCCTTTCAGTTTGAATCTAGAAAACTTTCCCTAGTTTCAGTTAAGGAAATGTTTTTGCATTGACAATTTGCTTCTCTTGTTTTTCTGTTGTTGTTTTCCTTTCTTTTAAGAAAAAAAAGGATGAGAATCCTTCCAAACAAAGACGCTCTTAAGTGGCTGTACCTAGAAAGGTTCTGAAGGGAAACAGCTTGAATATAAGCCTGCAACTTCAGTATTATTAAGCCATTCTACTGTTTACTGCAAATATGTTTCCCTTACCTGAGTTTGGTGTTTATCTGTAGAGCTTTTGCCAACATCTTTGCTCCCATATCTCCCATGGCATTTCCACTAATATCCACTTTTGTGAGGGAAGTATTGCTGCCCAAGGCATTAATAATGATGGTAACCTCAGTCTTCAGCTTGGAATCTGCGAGGGACAATGACTGTAGAGGCTGTGGATCACAGAAAAGACACTGATAACAGAAACTGGTAATACACTCATTCCTCAAACATCAACCAAAAGAAGTTACAAGTTTCCCAGACTCCTGGGGACAGCGGTAAACATCAAAGAGTTATTTCTGTGTCTGCTGCAGATCCTACAACACATGATAAATTGGTGGTCAATAACTTACAGCACAGATGTCAAACACATACACACACACACATTAAATTGTAACACCCTATGAAAAAATTATTTTCAAGTGGCAGAGCCTTCAATTTCCTGAGTCCTACTAAGTATAAAATATAGCAGAAACATCAAAAAAGGCAAGATAATAACCAGCTCCACACAACAACTTCTAGAATCCACTGGGTTTTGCTTAACGAGCATAATCGCTTTCAGTGAGAAATAAAAGTATCTACCACTCCCCTTCTCTCCCTCAAATAGAGAGATTTGTCCAAGGGCAAATTACAGTCCAAGGCATTGTTAACACATAAACAGCTTCCTTAAAGGGTTTTATTATTGTTACTTCAACTTGAGGAGTGATTTTGCATATCTGTTCCTTCAAAAACGGGCATGGACTTTTGGAGGAAAGAGAAAACTGTAGCAGGTCTGAAATTCAAAGCATTATTGAGTATCTATTACAATGAGCAAGTCAATAAATGTTATTCACAATGGTGTTTTGACAACCATAACTACAATATCTTTCAGTAACTTCATTCTTTTATGCAGCATATTAAGCTGAAACTACTTTACTTGGCTCCAGCAAGTCACACTCCAAGCCTTAAAAAACCTTTTTTAAAAATGCCCGTATTTCCTCCATTCTCAGTGTCCCCTACACTCAACAGCAGGAGCTCAAGAACCACAGTCTGTCCATCCCCATGTCTTGACAAGATATGACAGCTCCTAAAACTGTAATTTGTCTTTGGTGATGAATGGGGACTCCACAAAACCTTTCCCTTGCTCAAGTGTGAGTCCACACAGAGGAGTGTCTCATCATTACACAGCCTCTTAGGCACGTATTGGAGGATGAACTCTGGGAGCCTAAAATCCCCAAATTGCCATAATAGGTAAATCAGTATCTTATAACAATGAGCCACGGCACCTACGTTAGATCCTGAAGTTTAGATTATTGAAAATAAACCAACCAAACTGTGCACACCTTCCAGGGTCCAAGGTGCTTGTGTGGTAGCTGCTATACAATGGGATCCCACCCTCCAGACACCACTGGATTACAGGGATAACAAAAAAGCTTGCAACAATAAGAAATGCACTTACAAATGAGGGAAAGCATAAGAATTTAGAGGCACAGCAGGTTTATAATTAAGAAGTCTAACAATAACACAGGCCACATGCTGGTTTTATTTTAAATGGAAGTTATTAAATTACTATGCTAATGCCCTTAATTTGTCTATGCTTTCCAATTTTATTACACTATATGAATAAGGGTGTAAAGAATTATTAAGAATTTAAAAGAAAGATTAACACAAAGAATGTTAACATCACATTTAGAATGGCACTTAAGAGCTCTTGACAGAAGTCTGAGAAGCCCTTTTGCTGACAGATTCATGGTAAAGCAGCACCACGCAGCACTCAGAGAAATCAGCAATAAACTTGTGAATGTGATACTGCTTCTGCTCCTCATGTATCACTTTAGAAATGGGCATCGGAGTAACTGCGCTGCAGGTGATCCCTCCCACGTAACAATTCCTCTAAACCTCAAATATCCTCCCAGGAAACTTCTTGCATTCCAACACTCTGACAAAACAGTATATGACTGAAAATGCTTCTGTACTGTGTTCTGTAAGGATTGACAGCTATGCACCATCTAAATATTTATTAAATAACCTGACCCTTACATTAAAAATCCCAATCAAACAACAACAACAAACAAAAAAAACCCCAACCAAAACCAAATCCCCCACAAATATGGGCAATACTCTACAAAAACTTACTTCTTTTAACAACTTAATAGCTTTAGCTAGATATTGAGAAAACAGAAGTCTAAGGAGCATTTTCAGCGTCCCTGCTAGAGAAAACAGGTACTTTGCCAATACAAAGATGCCTTAACACAATCTTTTCAAGGAAGAGGAAGTCTCTAAGTACAAATACAGAATTACAAATCGCATGATTTTATTCATTGATTCTGTCATACTTCTGCTGGAAAAAAGAAAAAAAATTAAATCCAGGTAAATTTGTTTTCCCTAAGAACAAAGATGCTGTAAAAACGCTCAAAAAGCCAATTCTGCACCAAACACTGAACTAACAACTAAAGATATTCATCAGTCTAGAAATTCACTGCACCTATGCAGGAGTGATTACCACTCTGAGTAACAATACCGTACCTGCAGTGTAACATCACTTTTGTAACAAGAAAAGAAATGGCACAGTAAGAAGACATTGTAATAGTCTGCACAGTACAGCACGTACTTAAATAGAAAAGACATGAAAAGAACCCAAAAAATGAATCTAAATATTACATTCTTGTTTGTATAAAACACCTGGGAAATTCTGCTATGCGGGTTACTACTACTGCTTTTAAATTGTGCAAAATTACATTTGTGCATCGCTCTATTTTAACAGTCATAGAACCAAGCCACTGATAGTTTAAATCATTTTACTCATGATTCACATTAACACAGCAACAGAGCTATTTAAAGTGTGCACAAATACATGAAGAAGCATCTAGAGATGACTGTTTTAGATTAAAGCCTCTTGCTTCAGCTTTCCATGCAGATAACGCGTGATCCCTAAACCGTGCAGTGTGCTCTGGGCAGTATGACACCCTGGTCTCTCCAACTGCATCTTCACTTTTTAATGTCCTGTGGCAGAAAATGCATACTAACGGTACAACAAGGACTACCCCATTTAAGATTCAAAACCAAACTGAAATAGCTGGAAACTTTAAATAATTTTCTAAGCATCAAGGTACAGTAAGGACAACCCTAGGCAGCTTTCTGCAACACATTCTTCCCACAGTGCTACAATGTCTGTCTTCAACTCTTCAGCTGCTAGGAGATGGTTCATGCTGGTTTTAGCACTTGATGAGACAGAAAGAAACCAGATTCCTTCACTGAAGAGGATTAACGAGAAAAAAGAATGGGGGAAAGAAGAGGCAGGGTAACCCCAAAAGTATCATATGCTATATCCCAAATGTTAACGCATGACATAAAGCAGAGGTAGTTATTTTAAGTACCTAAATAAAAAAACTTTTTGGTGAATTATTTCATTGTAACACTGTTTGAAAACGGATGAGAATATGTTGTGTAGGTTAGGTCAGGAAAACAAGAATTACAGGAGCACATCTGACCAATGAATAGTGTAAAAGGCAGAAAGTGGAACAAAAACTGACATCACCCACAGGCTGAAAAGAAAAGGAATGCAAGAAGTGAGACCAATGATGCAAAAGAGGGAGAGTGGCAAGAATGATACACGAAAAATTTAGCAGTTACTATGACCTGAAAGCTTCAAAAACAGAAGCCAGGGAAGATAAACAGAAGGTTGTGACCCTTTAAATAGAGATAATAAGGTGAAAGTTGAAATTTTGGTTCTTAAGAACAGGTAGTATGACGAAGATAGTCATAAAATAGGGGAAAAAGCCCAACAGCGTGTTTGAGAAGATGATTTGGGTGCTGGAAGGGCACAAAGTGCATTGAAGAGGTGTTTTAGGATATGGTCTGAGTGGGAAGAAATGTTCACCTGCAACAGAAGAAAGAAATAAAGGACATAGAAAACATACTAAATTGCATTTGCTTGTGATTCAGTCTTCAGGACAGCTGGGAAAGGATAAGCATGAGAAACAGGGCAGGACAGAGACAAATGTCCACAGAGAAGAAGCAGGTGCTATCTGATTAAATGATACCCCTCAGTACAGTATCAAAAGGAAAAGGAGAGAAGGGGAAGGCAGTCCTGCAGCATTCCCTTTAGAGAGAGAGTAGAAGGAGGCAGTCAAACAAAACAAAAAGGCACATTTGGTCCAAGGAGCAACCAAGAGTTCCACCAATACATTACTTAGCACAACTCTACATCTAACTCATGCAAAGAAGGACTTTTATTAAGGTGCTTGCTTTCATTACAGGTGTCACCTCGATTAGAATCAGCTTTGGTATCTGTATGCAGAACTTCACCACATCACAATGACATCCCATGTTTTAAAGAATAAAATGTGAAGGAAAGCACAGAATCAAGAAACACCAGTACCCCTAAGCCTGTTTGAGAGGACAGAAAGAGCATAAAGGACTAGTTTAATAAATCACTTCAAATACAATTAAGAACTAAGAAAAGGGGAACATGGAATATGAGTCTAAATACCTTGCAAGGAAAGAGACACTGGAAATCCAGGTTAAAACTGCCAGGATACAGAGACAGATGGGAGGAGAAGATAGCCAAGCAGTTAATATAGAGAGCAGGAACTTGGAGGTGAGACAATAAAGACAACAGGAAATAGCCGGTGCTCAGACAACTTGAGTCTACAGTCGGCTGTCTCTGGAGAATGAGGAAAGCTTCCTTGGTACTTGCACAGGAAATTAAGGAGTAAGAAAGGACTAAGAGTAGATAAATAAAGATTGACAAGCATGAGAGTAACGCAGCATCTTAAGATCCCCTTCTAACCAAAAGTCGGATGCCAGGAACAGGCAAGAACACAAATCCAACCACAAAAGTCTTTCAGTATCATGAAGAGTGTAGAAATTAAGAAAGTGGGCAAGCATTCCAGTAAGGTACCCTGAAAAGTTTTTATGAAATTGCTCCCATGACTAACGTCCTAAGAAAAGTAAACAACAGCATAGTGACTGGTTTATTTGCATCTTTTGAAGAAGGAAAGAGTTCAGAGAGACCACTGCAGTGACCTTGCATTTTATCAAGAAAAGAAGGGTGAATACCCAAGAAAAGCTACCAGGAAACAGTGCATTCTATAATTTTTTTAAAAAAATTGTTATTGAGAACACTACCATTATAATCTCTTATCAGGACACAACAGTTCTGAAAATTTGTAGCTACAGGGCTGTATAATATAGATCTAAAGTAACTAGGTTATACATATCCAACTATTTATAATGAATATTTTTCAACAACCACAGATCCTAATACTATTCTCAGAAAATGTTCACACCGATATGCTACAAGTTAAGCCAAATTACAATTTGAAAAAAAACCCAAACCCAAAATCTTGGATGTGTCTGTGCAGGATTTTGATCAAATCTTATGCAGCAAATTAACACAGTGAAGAAAATCATCAGAAATGGACTGTGAGGGTACAAATACACATGATGATAGTAAGCAGAAGGATACTCACTGAATCCTCGTCTTGAATCATCTGAACTAAATTATCAAGTACTGGAGTGAGATTTCTGAGGGAAGAAAAGTTAAGAAGATGATGAAATCAGCAGCTTCTCCTCATCCATTCTCTTGTTATTTAAAAGAAAGAAAATCCTTACTTGGATTTCATGTTGTTAAAGTTTTTGCCTAATGCCAAGTGTCTTATCGATCGGTTTTTACTAAGCCAGACTACAAGGGTTGAGAGGTCAGATTCTAGGCCTGTAAAGAATCAGATTAGATAGGGAATTAAAACACATTTTCACAAAAGACCCAGACCAGGTCCAACTATTAATGCTATATTCATTCAAGCAATTATACCAGTCTATTAATTTCCAAAATGTGTAGAAAGGTTTCCATTCTTCTGTCTTTAAATCTTTTTCTCATTAGTCCCTCTGCTTTTCTATGAGAATACATACTTTCTCTAAAATAAACCCTTTAAATCTTCATGCTAATCAGCTACTAAAGGCACCTCTCAGAAACACAGAAGAGAAATCAGTCCCTTATCCACAGTCCAACCACCCAAGTGTAGTTCTTTGCATTGTCAGGCAGAGTTTGAAGGTCCTCTGAAAATTCTCAAACAATGCTAATCACTATTTAGTCTTAGTAGAGTTGTATACCAACAATATTTCAAAGCCCTCAAAAGCCTGTAAAAAAGGCTAACATAACAGACTGAATAAAATGACCTGAAAAACAAGACAAATTTTATTCTACTCCTGAGTAAAAAAAAAAACAACTTGCTTTAGTTTTCCCAAGCTAGTATTTGTAGAGTCCACTAGCTAGATTACAAGGATTTACAATTCAAATTCACAGGATAATTTAGATTTCAAATATCTATCCTTATTTATAAAAATATATCTTTTTGCATAACTGGGCTGAGTCAGTAGCTGTCAAAGTTTACCACTTGTCAATCCATCCCACCTTTCTTGGTGTTGGGGTTTGGGATACTTTTTCTTTTTTGTTGTTTGTCTCTCTGTCTTAGGAATTTTTCCCCATTCTGTTTGCTGGGGGGTGATAATGGGTGGGTGGTTAGTTGCTGGGAGGCAATAATGGGTNCTGTCTTCAGCTGCGTGTTTCTATCAACTCTCCACCATCCGCTCCAGTGTCTCGAGGGAAGGAAACTCAGGATTCCCGAGCCCCCTTTCCCCTCTCAGGGGAGTCATCACACCCTCCCTGCGCACCGGGAGCACCAGTGCCCCTGCCGGATGTGACTGTGACTGCACCAAAGGGGAATTGCCAACGAAGCAAGAAGAGACTGTCTGTGGGTTTGTCTGTTCTTATTTGTGGTGGTTACCATTATTGTTGCTTTGTCTGTCCCACCATATATATAAATATATTAGTAAAGGACTGTTATTCCTCTTTTCTCATACCATTGCCTGAAAGCCCCTTAATTTCAAAATTATACCAGTTCGGAGAGAAGGGGGTTACATATTCCTATTCTAAAGGAGGTTTCTGCCTTCTTTAGCAAATACCTGTCTTTGAAACCAAGACACTTGGTCATTCAGCTGTACTGGGAATCCGTTTCTGAAACACTTCTGCATTTGCCTGATGGAGGAGCAAATGCAGCAGGTGAATTCTTCCCAGTTTATACATCTACACTTTGAATCTGCAAGATGAGAAGCCAGCTCGTATTCCCAGGAATATCTGTGCTAGGAAGCACAGAGACTCCAAAGCAGAAATATTCATAGGCTTTTCCAAAGACTCAAGCAGGCCTTTTCTGACCTGAAGTAGTTGGCTCTTTGCTCCAAATTTCCCCCCTCAGCTTCATCCTGTACCAGACCTTTCCCTTTGTTCTTTCACTACAGTTCCAATGCTCATTCAGCTTCTCATCCTCTTGGACTTAAACCCAATTTCCTCTGGATCTAATATGAGCTTGGTGTCATTATTTTGTTCTGCTGTGTTACATTGATCTGAGACAACAAACTTTTGAGGGTACAGTTGGCCTTTCAATGTTTCTTAAGAAGAGGTCTTGGTCTGAGATATTTCCATAACCAACATGGCAAATAATCATAAAGCAAGAGCAACCATCCTTGGATACCCTGTGAGCTGAAAAAAAAAAGTATTTCTGGACTTGCACGACCCTCCGTTCCTGTTCTGTGTACTTACCATTGTCTGAAATATCTAGGCTGGTGATATTGTGTATTTCTGCTATGCATCCTTCCAAGACTTGTGCACCTCCAGATCTTAACTAGAGACAAAACATCATCCATTTTTGCAAACTAGTTATGGTTTCAAGATCACACAGAAGACAGTGGTAGGAGCTTTGTGAATACAGAAGGCACTAGCAGCAGCAAAAACAACAGCAACAGAAGAAGTTATAGACATCAAAATGACAGCCTATGCACACATTCCTACTGTTCTCATCCTTACTCTCAGTATTTGCATACAAATGAGAAAAGGGACTCCCTTTCTCTTGAAACTACCTCTCAGCTATTAAATCAGGAAAAATATTTAAATTATTAAATACAGCAAATCCTTCAGCACTTGTGCTAAGCAGTGCCCGCAGGATTTGGGTGTGCATTTTCTGCATGAGCAGCCCAGGACATTTCTAGTGTCCGGTGATTAAAAAAAAATAAACTTAGACCAGCCTATCAGCTTGCAACACTGTCACTCTTGAACTCCACTGGAGTCAGACCTTACAGTGAGCATCTTCTTTCAGCTCTTAGCACAATGCTAAGGTGCCCATTTCAAGTGAGAGGGGGGATTAAAAAAAAAATCAATTAAATTATGCCTCCCTGTTGCTGAAAAGAAAAATTCAAATAATCCAATTGTAAAACAGCCATAAAAGATCATAAACAAGAGAAAACAGTAATATAGTTATTCTTAATTTAGGAAATAGCAATAAAAGAAAAAAATTGCAACAATAACAAAAATGCCTGGCTACAAAGTATCAATTATGATATTATTAATCTGAAATATTATATGACTATAAAATAAATATCAGGATTTAATGAAAAAACAATGAAATGGTCTAGGGGAAAACATCAACATTAAGAATTAAAGTTATGAAAACTTACATACTTATTTACTAACGCCACTGAATTAACACAACTTTTTTTTTCCTCCCAAAGAACAAAGCATTTTCTTATTTTCTGCAGCTATGTACATTTCTGTAAGGTGCATTTCACTTTATAAACATCTCCCAGTAAAAGACTTGCTAAAGAGGGAAAAAATTCTACAGAAATTTTATTTTTACATTTTCCATTTTCACATTATTGCTTCAAAAAGAATGGAAAGCTTTTTCAAACCTTTTCAAAGCTTTTTTACCTCCTCTGCATAAAAAATGTGTAATGTTTTACTTAGTTGACCTACTTGGGTAAATATCCTGACTCAACCTTCTGATATTTCTGTGGATTGTCAATTTTTATACATGCTATAATTAAAGAACCACAGATGCTTTCTAGAAGCATTTTTCAATAAAGACTTGATTTGGCACTTTTTTGAAAGTTTGAGGTATGTGATGGGTTAACAAGCAGCTGAATAACTTGACCTGAGCATTTGGAGAATGGTGGTCAAAGATAACATCTAAATCACAAATTACATCAGGGGTGTAAGAAGTACAGAACATAGGCCACATTTCCCCCTCTCCATAAATCAAAGTCTGCTCTCCTTCACCTTATCCTCTCAATAAGCAGTCACATTACAGGCTGTATTCGGTCCAGAAGCGCTGCAAATTTAACTCAACTTCATTTTTGTAAGAGCATTTTTAGCATTTGCTGTATGAAAGCCAAAAATATTCAGTTTTGCTTTATGCTGCTCTCCCAGTGTGGCCCACCACAAGACAACCCTTTTACACAGAGTGTCACATCCACTAGTGCAGGATCTATGCAAGCGGCAGATCATATGTGGAATTGGATTGGTTGTTGATAGGGTAAAGTTCTATACACTAAAATTATACTCACAATAGAATCCAAATGCTTATGCTATATATACTTGGAGGGCTGAAGTGGACAATTTTTCAGGAGCAGCTTTCAATCTTGTACCAGATAACTCTACATTCAAAATGTTAAATATGTAAACATTTCATGAGCACAAATGGTGATATCTATTTAATCTGAGAGTGATGACAAACACTTCACTTTTAGGATCATGATTTTCTGCAACTGTGTTAAAGTATTATGCACACATATATATTTTTAAAAGCAGAGATTAACTGAAGTGCTGTTCGTCAACATGGACTGTGATCCTGACAAAAAGACCCTCTGCAACACCTCCTATATGACATACTTCTGAGACTACAAAGAAAAGCTCTTATTCAGAAAATGAAGAATCACCCTTCTACAATTAAAAATGCTACGTGTATTCAAAGCTATGAGGTACCAATATGGTAAGGGAAAACAAAGCTGCTTACTGATTTAACAATTAAGGTAAAGCATGGAGGGTACTTACACAGTGACCAAGCTAAGGGAAGCAGAAGGGAAAAGAGTGAAATACATCAGTGCTGAGCAGGTAGAAATAAAAATGTAATTTTCATAGTAAAAATAATAAAAAACCAACCAAACAAGCAATAGAAAATGATTAAGCTTGGAGGTAATATACCAGAAAATTATGGGAGCAAATGAAAAATGGTGGGAGAGGGAAGGAGTATAGATTTATCCTTCCATACTTGAGTACAGCTTGCCTGATGTAGGAAAGAGGAGGGCAAAGCTGAAGCATCAGCCTTCTAGGCCCCCAGCAGCGTGTGCCTGCAGGAACTGGGAGTAGTGGTCACTGGCTCCAAGCTTCCCACCACCCCCTTTCTGGGTGTAGATTTATACCCTGCCCAGATCCCAGAGGGTCAGGGAGAGGTGGAGCAGGACCCTGAGGTGCTGGGCCTGTTGAGAGCACTCCCAGCTGCTGGCACATCAACTTCCCTGCTGGTGGAAGCATAACTTCTTTCCAAAGCACATGAGAATGGATAAAGCTCAGTGATGTGAAAAAAAAATGTTAAGGGAAGGCTCTAAGCAAGTGCTGTCAGTTTGGAGGGACCAGCTACAGGAATGCAACATTGATTTGGGCAAGATTCCTTCCTTTCTGTCACAAGAGGAAGCCATGACCACATGTGCTTTGGTGTCCAATAAACCTAATCACCCCTCGAAGGGCTCTTTCACATCCCATCCGGGGGGTTATTTCATGAAAGGATAGTGTTTTCTCTCCTGTCAGCCCTTGTTGATTTACATGCTAATTTATACTCTCATTACTTATATATGTGTATTATTGATTTATTCATTTAAGGCTATGATCATAGGGCTTCTTTTTTATTACATTAATTACTCCTCCCTTTTCCTTCCTTCCTCTGGAAGATAAATTATCATCCGCCTGATCCCTCTACTCAGAAGTCAGAAGCACGTGTACTTGACTTGAAAGCTTCTCTATTTGGAATTCACATGTAGTGCTCTTCAAAGTAATAATATTTTCCAAAAAGTCTAAAATATCAAAACAAACTATGAAATGCATTCACAATAATGTGTTTTTTTCTTCATAAGGAAATCTGTGCACATTTCAAAAGCAATTGACCACAAACCTAAGGCAAGGATTACTGCACTTCAACACGGTTATCAATATTGCATGTTTTCTACTTAAAGGGAAACCACTGTATTTGCAGGCACTTCTAGAACAGTTAATACTCAGATAGTCTTGGAAATATGTAATAATTGAGAGACTTTCTTTGCAGGTTAAAAAAAGGGGAAGTCAGAGAAGGCCCGAGCCTGAACTGGTTCATGTTGGTTTTGGCAAGAGTCCACCACATAGTTCTCTACAAAGTGACTTTGCCTCAACTGGCTCCCCAGGGCTATGTCTGATCTTTTCTCATAGCCTGTAACCACGCAGGAATCACTCTGCAAGAGTATGGGCAATCCTGAGAAACCAAGTGCACAGCAAAGCACAGACAAGCAAGAGCAATAAAGGTACAGCAAGTAAGTTGTCACAATTGCTCTCACTTATTCTTAAGAAGCACTTTGAAAGTGGCCTCATGTCAATAACTTTCACCAAAGTTATTTATTGACCTGCATTGATTAATTGACTAGGAAAGTGGAATTTCTCCCAAGGTTAAAAAGCAAACCTGCAGGAGAGGAAGCATGTCTTTGGTTCTGAAGGAAGACAAGCAAACCACAGACATGCCTTCAGGGCTTGTGGCTTCCTTTGAGCCATTCCAATTTGGGCACCTTGGACAATCCTGCTGCTACTCACAGCACCAGAGAGCAGAAGCTGCCAAGCGTCCAACAGGCTGGCTCAGTGTGTAGTACAGCTGCACTGCAAGGAGGGTTTTGCCAACCAGGCGCGTTGAACCTCTGTGCTCATTATTTAGGATGCTGTAACACACATCCTAAGTTTTCCCATAACTGCTTCTCTGAGTTCTACCTTCCCCACAACTTTTGACTACAGAGGCAGAATATCTTGCCCAGTGTATTTCACAGGAACCCTAAAGCCATGTCATTGCATATTTTGAACACATCCTGGTAAATATTCCTTACCTCACAGCTACTGAGGTCTAAAGACACCTCCTTCAGATTGTGATTGCAAGCCAGGCCTAATAAAAGCGCTCTGAAAAAGATCAATTTTAGAACTGTTTAAAAAAAAAAAAAGGGCAGCTTTATATCATCATCTAAGTGATCACAGGTTAATAGACCCATAATGCAAAGAATCATTTCAAAACGACACCAGCTGAGCAGTTATTTCTTAAATTATAATGGCAGCACAAACCTGCCACACTCAGAACACTCCAGGAGCTTCAAAAACTGCAGGGATGCAAGGATAATGAAAAAACTCCAAAGGTAATGCACCATCAACATTTAATAACATTCATTAGAGATGAATTTTCTTCAACATTTGCTTTCAAAGAGCACCAAATGATTATAAATGGAGTATTCTGTCATAAGACCATACGAACTCTCTGATTTTCCAAAAATCCAGGAAAAATTAGGTTTTTAAAATATGCAAGATGCCATGCAGCCAGCCATTTCAGTCAGGCACAGTGCCTGTAACATTCAAAGGCTGGAGCATGTTCCAGTATCACACAATTCTCCACTTCCACAACCCAACGAGTATTTACAGATTTCAAAATTATATTCCTATACAATGATATCCTTCAGACAGAATGGCAGACACGTGACGTAATGACTAATTATGGTTTTCATAAATCCACTTTTAAAGTCTTACAGAAGTTTGTTTCCACATCTAAAAGTTAGTGTTAATATCACACTTGTATTAATCCCGTCAAATCAGAAAGCACAACAGTATGTGTAATAACGAAGGAACAAACAAAATCTGTGTACACCTTCTAGTATCTTCAGAATAGATGCAGCTTTGAATTAATAATTCAACAGAGAAACAGAAGGACTTCCTTCTCCAACTTCATTTCAGCCAAAAGCAAGCTAACCAAGTGAGTGATGCATGCAGACAAAAAACAATCCCTTCTGATGAGCCATTTGTCTACACACTTGCTGTGCAAGTAGTGTGTCAAAGCTACATTTGAAATGAGTGTGCCCTGGGCAGGCTTGTCATTTAAACCTATTTATATCCGTCCTGCAGGTATAATCAGACCTTCCCTATCAACAGAGGCAAATGTCTTGTGCTTATTTACTTATGCTATTAATATA
>VYZT01029264.1:93981-127889 GCA_013400735.1 Pomatostomus ruficeps | reverse complement strand
CTCTACAACAGCTCTGACAAATTTTTAGATGATCTTGTCTATCTTTCCTACCCAGACATGTTTTTATTCAGTCAGTCTGTCTGATGGTAACTTTGCAAAGAGCTTCCTAGACACTTCCAGGAAATAAAAAAATACAGTGCAAGCATTAAAAAAAATGCAAATTAAAAAAAGATACACAGTGCTGCTTCGGTTGTACACTTTTCACAGGAAAAAAAAAAGGGTTGTTTTTTTCCCTACCCTCTTTCCTATAAACTCATCCTAAGAAATAACCTTATTTCTGAGTTCTTTGTCATGAAAAAATCACCAGCATTCAAAGGGACTGAAGCCAGACATATTATACTTACACTTGGCCACTATGTTTAAATCACACACATGCCAACACATGGAGAGGTCTTGTCAACTGTGCATGATGCAGAATGCAAGAATTGGCCTTGTAATTAGCATTTGCATGAGAAGCATATCAGACACTTGTCTGGTTATAGCACTGACAGATCAAAATACAGTTTTTGGCAATGTCTGTAAAATTCAACAAAAATGCCAACTTACACTTCAACAAGGACAAGAGCACAAACTGCCCCACTCGGTTGAAAAAAGGGTGAAAAAAGGAGTGAGCTGCAATGGAACATTAACTGTATTACCTACGTACAAGATATACCCTCTCCCCACCCACTACATGGCATCCTCACAGAACAGTTTATCAGCAAACCTACTCCCTGCAAGGCTTGCCTTACACTGTACAAGCAAGTTCATGTCCTTCACAGACTGCAGTGATTAACCAATATCTTTAAACTCACTGAGTTAGCACATGCAATTAAACATACCACAACTGTTGAGCTAAAGGCAGCTGATAAAGAAATCAAATAACAACTAATGAGGGGAATTTGGAACTCAGGGTGTCAGGTACCTGCATTCTATCCATCTTTTTTTCCCTAGGCAGGCTTGATCTTGAATCACATATCCAACTTGGTGACCTCTGGTTCATGAACACAAACCAGGAATTTCTTTGTCACAGGACAGCTCCAAGTCCCACATTGTCAAAAGTTTTTTGACATATGCTTATGAAAGATGTCAGAAAAGTATTACTACGATACACCACGTTTTTTTATTTTTCCTTCCTGAAGTCATCTCTCATGCGCTCTTGCAGTCTTGGCAATGACAAATAAGTCTGCCTGAAAAAAATTGTTTCTATCTTCTTGTGTTTAACAAACCCTGTGATCTTGATAGTTCGGTAGAAGTTTTGTAATTTCTTGCAGTTAAGATCAAAAGGCTAAGCAGCAGTCCCACAATACATATCCTCAGTCTTTTTAACACTAGATAAACTTCCACAGGACATTTTTGAAGTGGATTAGTCAAGCAATATGGGGTTTGAGAGGTAAAGCAGGGTGTCCTGCAGATTAAAGTCCTCTGTAGTGTTGTGAGATGCACTCAGCTCAAGCCGAAGGAAAAATTTAGGTCAGAGAAAAAGCACATCACAGAAGTTACCAAAAAGTAACTTATTAACAGCTTCTGTTCTGCCTCCTAGGCAGAGGTGAATGCTGTCACCAGAACAAAGGCAGCCCAGGCCAAAATACCAGACAGCTGAGAGTGGCATGGACACTCTGAGACCATTCACATCCAGCTGGACTTTGGAAAGATACCCCTTCCTGGTATTTCTGCTTCCAGCTCATCCTACGTTCCCCATCACTGCCTCTCTACTTCCACCAACACCAGCCTGGTGAGTAACTCCCTCTAACCAAATTCAGTTAAATTGAGCCACGTTATCTTAAACATTACCAGAAGCAGGTTTTTGCTAATGGAGATTTTGGCTGAAAAGGACTAGGAAGATACCATTTGCTGCCCAGCTAGCAGTCAAGGAGTCCCAGGTTTTTGGGATAAATTAATACAATAACATCTTCCATGAGCACAGGCAACTGTAGAACACTCACCTGCCAAAATTCCTCATACCATAAGAGATACTCAACATGCCAAGAAGAGAACCTTAATGAACCTTAATGTTTGGTGCTTCTCACCTTTCCTAATCTCTGGGGATATATTCAATGTCCCACAGTATGCTCTTTCTCCTGTTGCACCAATACTGTCTTCTGTAGTAGTCACATCCACCCTTGTTTTTCTTCTCTGCTGCCCTCCACCACAGAAACAATAGCTCTAAATTAATCAGAGTCAACTGTGTTTCTAAAATATCGCCTTCTGTTTGAAAACACATCTGTAGCACACCTGCCTAATACTGGCAAAGCCTGAGCAAGCAAGACAGCAGCCAAGAGCATCACACAGAACAAAGTGAAAGATCAGAGCTAAAACGGCCCCTGCAGCTGAACATAGATTTCAATCCAGTGCATCTGACCTAACCATCAGGCTCTTCTTGGTGGTGCCAAGCAACAGGACAAGAGGCAACAGGCAGAAACTGATGCACAGGAAGTTCCACCTGAACATGAGGAAGAACTTCTTTAGTGCAGGTGACTGTGCACTGGAACAGATTGCCCAGAGAGGATGTGAAGTCTCCCTCACAGGAGATATTCAAGAACAGTCTGAATGCAATTCTGTACAATGTGCTGAAGGATGACCCTACATGAGCAGGGAGGTTGGACCAAATGGCCCACTGTGGTCCCTCCCAACCTGATCCATTCTGTGATATTGTACTGTGCTCTTCAATACTCAACTGCATTGATAAAAAATAATCCAAAACAACGTACACTACTCTTTCTGCTCTTGCACTTGTCACTCTTCCCTCCCACAGCTTCCTCCAGAGTGTATCAAAAGCTTTCCATCCCATACTCACTAACTACTCTTTATATCCCACATCTCCAATTTTACCATCAACTCCTGTCCATTAGATACTCCCCATTCCCCTTCCCTCTTCTTCTTCGGGAGGCAGGCTCCCAACCACACAAATATACATCCATACATGCATACACCTACATCCATATTAGGATTCCGAAATATTCAGTGAATGTGTCTAGGTGTCTGCTATGGATAAGGTTATGTATATTTTAATGCATATTAACTAGGAAGATGACACTTTGGAAAGAGCCCTTTCTTTAATTAAGCCAAATAAACACAGGTATTCTGGCCTGTGTAGAATGACCTATCTATCTAGGCTTATCTTGACTTTAAAACACACTTCTAAATTTCATGTCTGAAAATTTCAACATAGTTCAAATCCACACACATCACAAGAAGGCTGACAGTGCTGCACAATTTCCCTCAGCCTGCAGAACCTGTTAGTCACAGGATGGGTAACATACAACAAAAAGACTTATTTCACTTAACATTCCTGGAAATGGCTGCCATTGTCTCTTCCCCCAAAAGGAGAACATAGCTCTGTGCAATAGGTTTCTCCTCCCAAACACTGCAACAGGTTCTGTTTCATTATGGCTCTTGCAATAATGCAGTCCCAAAGGAATGGTGCTCACACAAGCCTATAATCCCATTTCACTGTGGAACAGTTTAGTTCGTCAGCCACAAAGAAAGAAATAGATCCCACAAAAAAGGCTGACAGAAGCTAAACAACTGTGACATTCCCAGAGCAAAAAATATGATTAATAGTCCCAACTGTGAGATGGAAAAAACATTTTATGAATGTGTGACAATCACAAAACTCACTCTTTTAATATCAACAGTGTACAATGGGGAAAAAAAGAAAAAAGCAAAATTCTTTCCCCTTCCTTTTTGATATGAGGTACTCATATAACAACAATGAGAACTAGGTTTTAGGCACAGGAGAAAATGAAATTAAATTCTTACTTTAGAGGCTCAGGAGGGAGTTTAGTTCCTGAAAGGTTAATCTGCATCAAAGCAAGTGAGCTGCTGAAAAACTGTTTGAAGGAGGGAGGGACTTCTTTTCCTTTCCTGTAAGTAAACAAATTCATTAAGAAGTAGCATTTAGACACTGCTCATTCCAATAGTGAACGCAAGCCATCAGAAATCTACCGATCTTTTACGTGTTTAATTGCTCTACCTTAGGCAGTTCTGTAATCAGTGGCTCTCAATTAGCTTAGAATTATAATGTCATCAAAATGTTGATTCAACAAACAATCCTAAGCACTGCACTGCTGCACAGAAGACATTACTATCTACCTTCTGTTTGGTGAACTACAAAGAATAATCATTTATGTCTGGTTAATTGTGAACGTACTTACATCTCACAAGCAGAAGATCAAACATGACATGAACAAAACCCTGAAATGGCTTTTTCACCACTAGAAATAATCACTCAGTGCTAGAGTACCTTAGCATCAATCAGGTATCGTCTCTGATAAGGACCCAAAGCATCAATCTAAAGGAAATGGAAGCTAGTATTTCCTACAATGCAAATACTCTAAAAAGTAGATGTTCAATCTCAAAGACTTTCAAAGAGACTTCCTCCCAGAAGAAGACAAAACAGGAGAAAAAGCATTTGTAACCATCATCAAATCAGGAAAAATACAAACTTAAAAGATCATATTTAAAGAGGAATCAAGTCAGACTTCAAAGCCCGATGCTACGCCTTTTAGAGACAAAAGAGATATATATAGACTTTCTGCTCCATCAGTACCACAAAAACACATATTAGACAAGGTAGCTTACATTACAGACTTTTAGCAAAGAGCAGAAAGGGAAAGAAAATATTTTACATAGAATAAGTAGTACCTATTTCATAGACCACTAAGAATTCTTTGTAAAACGTCTTAGATTTATTCTTAAAAAGAAGGGTGCCACATTAGAGCAAGAAATTATTAACCAAAATACTGTAGGAGTTGAGAGTAGTGACATTTAAACTGTACCTGTGAGAAAATAGAGTCCTTGAGAGGCTAAGGACAGCTAGATGCTGAAGACATCCACGAAGGAGGGCTCCACACACCTGGTTCAAAATAAGGGTGATTCATTTTACTTTACATTAACCCAAAAAAGCACCTAGGGATAGGAGGTGGGGAATGCTTCCTTGGTATTGAAATATTCACAAAAACAGTCTTTACCATATCTAGTGCGCATTCCGTGTTGGATAAATCCAGGTGAACAAGGGCATTTGGCTGGGCCAAAAAATTGTACAGGCTCTGTAATTATTGGACAGAAAGAATGACAGATGTTAATTTTTATATTATGACAGCAGTTACTGGATCACTACCTGTCACTGCATTTTCAGCTTTTACTATAAAATCATCTGAACCTTTGCCTAGTCAATACAACCTGTTTTACTTTTGCAGGCTATCATTTTTTAAAACAATAGAGGGAAAATGGCATTCAGACTACACTTAACCAACATTTCTCTTAAAGCACAGGTCTTGAGTTATTGCATTTAACTTTTGCAGCACATGATAATTAATTTAGCTAGAAATACTTTGCAATGTCACTCAGATTGCTGTTACATTTCAGAAAGGCTAATTGGTTCGTAAGTTAAAGCCAGACCCTTTAAGCATGAGGGAAGCAACTAATTTGCACCTGAAGTTCATGGTTATTTCTCAGTATCAGCTGCACATTACAGGGAGAATATGGAACAGGTAACAAGATTTTAACACTGATGGCTTCAGTACTGTAGAGAATATGTCATGTAAATGCTAGCATATGTAAAACTTTTTACTATACACTGTTTCATTTTGGGCTCTTTTTAGTCTCAGAGCACAACATAGAAAGATAAAAGTGTGACCTAATTCACAGAGAAGTGGAAAGCTCGACTCCACAGGAAATCCAGCCAAACAGTGCATGCTTAACATTTCTAAAATAGATTCCATCTTCCTAAAAATTAGGTCATTTAGCCCCCATACCTATAATACAAGAGAGGTCCCCACTTTAAAAATTCCTGTGCTTTCCTAGAGTTTATTTTAATTGCTAGATAACAGGATTTCCTTGCTCCTGTTAGAAAACTGTTCCACAGATTAAGAAATCTCAGTATTAGTAACCTTTATCTTTGAACCATCCATTCCAATGGCTAAGAAAAGCCCCATTTTCTGCACTTATCTCTTACTGTATTGTAGGTAGACCTTAGGTTTTTTTAAACACTACCTATCAAAGTTTTACATTTTATTTTACCTTTTGTTTTTACATTATTTACTATGTTATCCTCTCAGAGTAATTAACTATATCTTTACTTACATTCAACTATTTATTTGCTACCTTTAAAACCCTGTTGTCCCACTGAAACTTTCACCTAATGTCTGAAAAGGCTACTTTTTTGAATATGCTGATGAATCTGCAAGTAAGATATGTGAAAAAGTCATAAAGTCATATCTGATTGCACTCTAAATGATGAGATTGGTTGACTGCAGTTTTGCATCTTCTAGATGTCCAATACTTAGAATTCAAAACGTGACAGTTACATGCACACAACTTTGATGCGAGAGAGAAATACAGATGTAACAGTCAAAAAGTGAATAGATACAAATTGAGAAGTAAGTGGATTATGTTATGGAGAAAACAGAGCTGCACTTCCATGGCAATTGATAAACTGAACAAAGAAGTGTAAAAAATAATTACATTCTTCAAAGAATCATGAGTGTCAACAGCATGTATCAAGGAGGTGCACAGATTTATTTATACAAACAAAAATATCAAAAAACAGAAATTAATTCTTTCCAATGCAAAAGAAATAATTTGCTTCCAATCTTCCAATGAAAAATTTGTAATACACTTATCACTAAAAAGATGAAAAGGGTTTTTCAATGGTGTTTTGGTCACTTTCAAACAGAACTCAGAGAGAATGGTAAACCCATTGAAAAAAAGTGGTACCCTTGCATTCTTCTCATTTATCAGTAGAAGCCAAAGACTAAAGGCATGAGCTAAAATTATTTAGATTTTTTTTAATTGTATGGGGCAGTTCTCTGACTATACACTGAAGAGTAGAGATGAAATTGTTTTTTCTATCCCTACTAAAACTGTACAGAAATAAAGGCCAAAACTGATCCAAACAGAAAGGGTTTTGCCTTTCTTTCTACCATTAATTAAAACACCCATTCATTAACTCCCCAGTGAAAGGAAAGTGCTTACTGAGAGATCATCTCCGCGGAGCGCGTTCCCTGAGAGGTCCAGATAGACGAGCGTGCTCGCAATCAGCGAGTTGGCACTCAGTGACTGGGAAAGGCTGTTCACCCCTGCCAAAACAGAGGTCACAACTCAGCTGGGCCGACTCTGCACAAGACTGGTCCAGAGCCTGCATGTGCACAGTTCCAGTGAACACAGACACACACACATGTTTAATGGCTTTCTATCGCCATCACTGTACTGTAGCGGGGGAATACAGATCACCAGGCAGGTATGAGCCCTGTGCCTTAAACAGCATGCCCAGTGCCACCTGGACCACGCTCTCCCAACCTTCCTGATGGAGCCAGGGTATGTTATCCAGATCCATTTTCAAACAGATTTTAAAAACACAGTTTACTCCATAATGTTGAGCCAGTGTCTTCCTACAAACAATAATGTTTAGATAAAAGTATCTGTGGAAGTAGATGAAAGCATCTGTGGAAGACCGAGTACATTAACAATTATAATTGCCGGAACTTTAAAAGCGACTGACGAGACCTAGAAATTAAAAGTATTTCAATTAATGCATTTGCCTGTAATTTCATAAAAATAGTTAATTAAAGTACCAAGAGATGCATAAAGACTCTCAGTTGCTTATCAGAACAAACACATATTTTTCACATTAAAATTAAAAAGCTCACATTGGGAACAAACCAGTCAGGGCTTTCTTCCACTGAAATTTTTCAGCTTTTCAAAATACAAATCAGGACATGGCTATTTCTGATTCCTTCAAATATAACTTTCATCTGAGGGCTCTGCAACTTATCATCAACTTCTCAATTTATTGTAGATGGTTATTGCTGCCTTTCAAACACTACATGCATGTGTCTCTTACAAGGATAAGCATCACAGTGTCCTTTAGTTGATGCAGCAGTTTTTTTGTAAGTGCCTGGCCAAAGCTACAAAGAAGGCAAGTGATCTACTATAGAACATTCAACAATTTCTCAAAGCTGGTCAGCGAAATTGGCTGGGCATTCAATGGATGAAACGTGCAGTCTTCACCTAAAAACTATTATGAAATTGATTTGCCAGTGAGGATGTGGAAGAAACAGCTAGCAAGCTACTGGAGACAGAAATACATGTGCCAGTGGTTTAATTTTCTGAGCTTTCAAATAGAAAGTCTTCCATGTTAGTAGTATGGCTCCTGGTTTCAGGAGGCTTTTGAAACAGAAAAAGTATCAAAGCACAGCAACACCTTTGTCAAGTCTCAAATCTTTTCTGCTCAGCGTCATTTTTCTTTTAGTTTGAGATTGTGTTGTTGAATCTACACCCTATTGCTAAAGGTAAACTGCAAACTAAGACTTTTCAAAACTTCGAAAGATCTAAAAGCTCTATTTATCTAAAAGCTCACTTGACCTTACAGCTCTGGATTCACCTTAGTGAGCCTTCTCAACAACATTTACAAGCAACAACAAGAAGTAGGAACAAATGCACTTTTGTCCTGGTTTCTCAATGGTACCTAGCTGTCAGCTGGGGTTCCAGCCAGGTTAAGCTATCAGCAATTCAGCGTGTACAACCAAGAACCAATTCTGGGACTCCAGAAGCAGTGTCTGAGTTTGAGGGAGAAGAGCTATCAAACAGTTCATAATGTCGCTGCTTGTTTCATGCTTAAAAAGGGCCAACTGCTCAAAATCAGCCACCCCAGTGAAGGCAAACAGTGTGAATGAGGGGTTTTTTAATTAGCCTCTGGCTTGGGCTCAGAAAAGCAAGCTCTACTTTAAATGAGTATACTGGAATTTTCCATTTAAACAGAATCTTCAAATCAATAAATTTATGTTTGAACTTCACCCTACCTCATGCTATACTCTAACAGTAATCTCACTTTCATTTGCAGACAATCATTTATGCTCTTTTACCACTCTCAGGAGGCTCAGGCTGTTAATAGCTCCCAGGAACTTTGAGATACAATATTTGAGGAAAGATCAGCTGGGAAGTTGCCACCTGAACTTCACCCGTCAATCTTAGAAACTTATCTCAAATAGAAAGCACTTTTAAAATAAGGTCAAAACCTGTGAGGGATTGTTCTGAATTTCTGAAAAGCTTAAAATAAAAAAATTTTAAAAGAAAAAAAAAAGAAAAAAGAAAAAGAAATGCTGGAGGAAAAAAATCCATGCACTTTATGCACTTTGGAATCTATAACTTTCCCCACAGAAAGTATTACAAGTTCAAAATTAGCCTCCCCAGTTAAAACCAAATCAGTACTGTCATCTCAAGCTAGAGAAAAACTGACAAAGACAGTTTGCAGCAACCTGAGTTGCTTCAGGTCCCAAGGGTTGTAAGAATTCCCATTTTAAGACATGGCATATACTATTCTTAAAGAATACTGAGGAGCTGCCATGGGACAACATTCATGGTAACAAGTTACGCTGAAGGTCATTCATGTGACATCGGTATGTCAAATATTTTCAGCTTTTGCTTAAAGATCATCTTTAAAAAGTATGTTAAAAACCTTCAGATTCTTTTAATAACCTCAGAATTCACTTTCACTGACAAGAGTTGTGTGGGTGAACTTCATCAAGCTGGCATTTATTCTTTATGAAGATGGAAATGTAGCTAGGGTGTTCTCTTGACTCAAACTTCACAATCACTTGCTGAAATAATTCAGATCACATGACGAAAAGTACAGAATGAATGAACATACCGAAACTGCAAACATTTCTGTTAAATTCACAAATATCTCATTTCAAGAGTACATGTTACGTTAGTCAAGATTCTTAATCAACTGACTGTCACCAAAAATTGAGTGAGCAGTAGAAAACAACAACCCGGGTTTAATAAAGTATTTTGAGTGAAAATCATGATTTAATAAATTCACCTTAGGATTTACTATTTACTTAAGCATAAAAACAGCCATAGGCACTCATAAGAAGACACCAAAAAGTCCTTTACCCCACACCTATTTCCCGAGGTCAATCCTTGAAGCTAAGGAAAACACAGAATCTGCATTTCACAGAGCAATAATTAAGTGGATAAAAGGGCATGGTCTCTATCTGTTATCAACTAATGTCCTTCATACTAGTAATTCAGTCACCTTTTCCAGGTCATCAACATCTAGGAAAAAAGTGGCAATAATGTCAATGTGGTTTTTCTATTTTTAACACTCATTATCTATACAGGAGACCCTGGGTTTGTGCAGTCTGTTTAAGAGATCACTGCTTCTATTATTTGTAAAACAGAAATGCAAAAAATCCTGAAAGCTTCTGACTTGTGTTTCATTGCTGTTATTGCTTTTATAATACACCAACATTTCAATTACCATATCAAATCAGAAATTTGTAAATTATAAAACAAAGAAGTCTTTAGTCAGAGCAAGTCACTCACCAGCCATTGTCACAATGCTTGGCTTCATAAAATAACTGTGTGCAAAGCATTTGGAAATTTCCCTACACATTTTTGCATCAGACATTTTTTTGAAGCACATATGAAACATGTCTTTTATGTCAATCCTAATTTCAGTCTTCCTTTATAACAAAGGTTCAAACTTAACCCTTACAGAAGCAAGTCAGAGTTTATCAAAGTGCTGAAGGGTACCCAGAACCCAGCCCCATGGATCAGCAACCCAGGACTGCAAAAAAAGCAATTGAACTGTTGAGAAAATACATGTAAATAATTTATCAAATTAATTAGTTTATTATCTGGTAAGAAAAAGTATTTTTAGTATGTAAGTCCGAAAGCTTTAGAAGAGAAAAAGAGGTATATTTATAAAACATACCTTTAGGTGACAAGGAGGTTTTGGATAAATTTAAATGCTTCAGTCCCTTTGGAAGTTTGGCGAACTGGATGCTCAAAGATGACACACCTGTTGGGGGAGCAAAGACAAAATGGATGTTTTCAGGTTAGCTCTGTGACCTCAAGCTTTCCCAGCAAACCTAAGCAGGGGCAAACTGCGCTGGTGACACTAGAGGAGGAACTGCACTCACTGTGCAGGATGACTCTGTCATTTTATGATCCTAAACCTTTGAAATTACTGATGTAATCAAGATCTCTGCTTTGATAACCACTAAACAGATAAGGAATTTTGTTGTTATCCAT
Source organism: Pomatostomus ruficeps (assembly GCA_013400735.1). Lineage (NCBI taxonomy): Eukaryota > Metazoa > Chordata > Aves > Passeriformes > Timaliidae > Pomatostomus > Pomatostomus ruficeps. The sequence continues at coordinate 116,867 of VYZT01029264.1, read as the reverse complement.
CAGTAATCTTCCTTAATTAGTTTAAAAACGATATAATACATACTTCTGAGAAGAAGTCAAAGCAACGCTATTACACACATCAAGCAGTCAGCACTTGGAAAATCTGGAAGCTTTATATTTCAGAAAAAAAACTAAACTAAAAAATCTAGGCACAAACTAAAACCCAACAATGGTCTTCACATGAAACTTCAAACTATTTTTATTTTCTTTTAAAAGGAAGGGCTGTCAAGGCAAGAAAGGCACCCACATTAGCTAACATCACCCCATTTTTCTGAGGCAAACCCTAAAAGCCTGAAACCTCTACCAAGTCATAATGGCCACTTAATTCCCTTACAGTAGCCTGCAGGCTACCAGCCGGGGCACAGGCTTGGAAATGCCACAACTGCTGGCAATCCTAAACAGTAAAAACCTATTAAGATGCTGACACAGACTGGACTACCTCAGCACAAATTCAACAAAAGAAGAAAACCATAAAAAGGCACTTTTCATTAAAGCCTTTACTCGGTGTGTCCAAGTTCCTCACTCCCTATATTTAATGCTCCATTTTAAGCAAAAGACTGAAATTTGATTAAGAGGGCACATCCTAAATAACAATGGAACTAAGCTGTGAAATATTTGTTAGAGAAATAAATCAACATAGAAACTCCAGGCTTAACCTGAGGTGTTAAATACAGTCCTCTATAGCAACTCACTTGGAGAGAAAAGGGCACAGAGAAAGAGGGTAAAACCTTTTACTTGATTGAAAATACAGTAAATTAAAAAGCTGATACCCTTCTTCACTTACACAGACATGAAACAGTCTGTGAAACTGTAGATCACACACCTAACTTTATTCTGTTTTATTTATCATTGGTAATGATAAGAGCCAGCTACCTTGCAGATACTGTGGTAGGGGTTTTTTTTAATGCTCTCTGTAAAAGCATGTTGTGCGCAATACCCATGCAGCTCAAAATAATACATAGTTTTTTATTTATATTGCTAAAATATTAGACCCATAAAGCCTTGGAATCGTTTACTGTAAAGCACAATGGTAACCAGATATCTTCACCAATTTTCAGCAAGAATGAATCAAATCATACTAAGAGGATTTTCTTTCATAGCTCTGTAAGTACATTCAGTATCACTAAGGATACCACAAATGTAATTTTTGCTGTTGAGCATTTTGACTAAAACATGCAGCAAGTAGTTTTACCTCTCCATCTTTGTATTTAGTTAACAATCTGCAGACTTGTTATCATTCTAGCCAAACTGAACAATTTTAACATCTTACTAGCATTGGGGATTAAGTTATAGTTATAAGATACAGGAATCAGGTGCATAAAAAGAAAAATTGCTTCTGGTTACTTAAGCCCCTGAACACCCTTTAAGTCACTCGTTTTTGCTAACAGCATAAAAGAGATGAGAGTTCTTATGGCAAAAGTGGAAATAGCTACATCCAGGCACACAGTTTGGAATTTGAGTACTACTAGGCTTCCCGTATGTTTGTTTTGCATTATTTTTAACAAAATATGAGATTAAATTCTGATCCTAGTAGAGCCAAAAGCAAAACTTCCATCACTTCAGCATGGCTAGATTTTTAAAGACAAGACTGATAACAGACTTTCCAGGTGTTAGTCTCACAAACAGTACCATAAAGGACAGCCAATCACAAATTCAGTCTCAGTAAAAAAATCACTGCATAGAAACACTACACTGTGTTTGAACTGAAGACAGAGCCTATGTCTTAGGTAAACTAAACCCACTTCCCATGCTGTAGGAATACAGACAGCTGCATTAATATGTAATAAAATCATGCCTTCAATTATTGGTACTCAATCATATATAATAGCTTAGTGTACGTTTGTGTTCAAACAAGGTACAAAATGTTCTTCTCCAGAAAACACACAACTCTGTGATTTCCCTTGTAACTGCAAAATAATCTAGTTCCAGCTGCTGCAGGTGATTTTTCAAAACGTATTTTCCAAAATCTGTATGTTTATATGAATCGCCACCTTTACTTGCAAAATCCTTCCTACCTCTCCAGTTTACCAAAGTCAAATCTACCTTGTACCCAGGGAATATCAGGTCACAGGACACTTAAAATTTTCTTGAACTGAAAAGTTGCAACATTTGCACATTGTAATTATAGTTAATTTCTCTTTAGGTACTCTATAACCTATCTAATTCTCTAATGAAAAGGTCAAATCTTAATTGCATATTTGATAGGAGAGGCTGAGATAATGACAAAACCCTACTAATTTCTCCAAGTTGTAGTTTCTGCATTCCATTTTAATTTCATATGTGGATACTGTGGAATGGTTTCAATTTACAGGTTTGTTGCAAAGAAAGCACCCCCATGGATATGTTTAAAAATGAAAAAAAAGTTCTCTGCACTGTAGAGTACCCAATGTTTGGTCAATTGTTTTGCTTCCAAGATAAAAATGAGTTCCTTTGGAAAAAACCTCCTTTCAAATAACACAATCTAGATACACTTCTTCAAAAGCAGAATCAACAATGTAGCAGCCTCTTTTTCAGCTTACAACAGAAATTTCTGTAAAATGCAGTAGGCCTACGGCACATTGTAATAATAACATTCTTCAGCAAAGCACTGGCTTTCATGTGATATGAATTCTTAACAAGGACAAGCAATAATCAGCAGGCAAGAGGTAATGAGAAGAGTTAAAGCAGTCCATGTGAATAATTTCAAATAAAAAACTACTCAGAACAGGTTAAAAACAAAAACATTATCATACTTGCTTCTAGTCAAAAGAAAAGTGAAACAGAAGAAGAAAGGGAAAAAAAACCCTTCCCAGCTATTTTTCTCCTCACTGAATTAGCAAGAAAGAAGAGACACCTACAAAGTTCTGTGTTAACAACATTCTCAGTCCATCAGGTTGTAATCACGATGAACAGCCTTTCTATTTTGAATCATGACAGCAAAGAGAATAGAAAATTTTCCCAAAACAAACCAAATAAAACAAGAAAAGGTTCACTATGTGAAATTCTTATTTTTCTTCTGGCCCAATGGGAGCAGAAGATAATCTGATCCCAGAACACTGTGTGCCTGGAATGCATTAACTGAAGCAAATGGAAATCTCACATGGGCAGCGCTGAAGGGTCAACTCCAGACTGAAAGAATGTAACCTTATTTTAAAAATAAATGCCTCTTGGGTGAAAAAAGAGTAGGCAAGGGAGAGGAATGACTTGATATGTACTGAAATCATGCCTAGCGGTGCCTAGTCTGAGAAAAGCTGAGCTGTTCAGCTTCATTTTCCATCTTGTGGAGTTAACAGCACTTTGCTCCATAAGAATGCCAGCTATGCCAGTATTATTGAACATCACCAAGACCTCACAGCAGGGCAGGCTAGCACAGAGCTGAGAAAAAGGAATAACTTGCATACTGAAGATAAATATGGCATTACAGCTGAAATAAAAACACAAAACCATCAGAAAAATATAATCCAAGAAACAAAGTTGCCTTGCGCTTCATCTTTCAACTGATTACACTGCCTTTAAAAATGCACACCACTTTTTTTTTTTTTACTCTCTAGTCCTAACCAATCACTGTGTTCTATCTTCCTTCAAAATCCAGGGTTGGTTTAAGACATTTAAGTATTTCTCAACACACCAATGGATATGCATAAATCAAAAAGAATGGCAATTCTCAGTCATTTGTGAACAACAGAAATTTACAGTAGCATTACACACAAAACAATAACCTATTACTCAGGCAAAGCTGAAAACAGCAGCAATAATCTTCCCATTAGATTTAAAGAAAGAGAAAAATGTAAATGTTACAGTACCTCTATCTTCAAGTGGATTGCTAGCAAGGTTGATTGTATGGAGTCCTGAGTTGGGATTATGGGCTAGGGCACTGGCTAGTTTCTGAGCAAAATCTCTGCAAAAAAAGAGAGGGAGAAGGAATCCTGTTATCTCCTCTGTCAACAGCACATTCAAAGGCTTAAAAGTATCAAGAGATTACCAGCCACAAGTGGCCTTTACTACTGCAGAGCACTAACTGATTCCTCATGGCTCTAAACAATGGCTAATTTGCTGTCTTTCACAGGGGGTTACTTCATTGTTTATTCATTGTGTGACCTAAGAGACTGAAGAGCATTCAGTCAAAGCCCAAAATGCTTTTGACAGAGATCTGAAGGTATAAAGCAGGAGTTACACAGAGTAACTGAAAACTTGAGCCCATCTCCCATCTCTCTCCACACTGTGGGAGTTGGAGATACACATCAACTTGTACACCACTACCTCCTTCACTCACAAGCCATCTTGCTTACTTGCAGCCGCTTTCTGCCAATAGTCACTCAAACAGATGGGATTTGCAGCATATCCAGAAGCATCTCTAGCTTTATAAAACAGCAGGAATAGCTCTCTTGAAGAACAGCAGCACACTGGTGAACTGGTCTTTTGCTTCTTTTTACAGGGCAGCATCAAAGGGCTGATGACAAACAGGCTGATAACAGTCCCAGCAATAGATCCAAGAGAGATGGGAGAGTATCAGTTCTGTAACGCTGACAACAGCCAGGCCAGGGAGCATAGATAGCTTTGAAGTAACCTTAACTAGCCAGGGCAGGTAGATGTAGTAGCATGACCTCCGTTCCAAAGCCACTAGAGAGGCAAGGGAGCACTGCCCTGTCTGAAAGCGCTTTGCTGCAGCTGGATTGCCACCACCCACAGCACTAAGGTCAAAGCTAGCTTGGGTTTTCTTGCACACCACACTGTCACACTTGGGTGGAGACACATTCCTTGCATTAAGTCAGAAGGCTGGTGTCTTATCAGCTCTAAGACAAATCCTCAAACCTGTTGTCATACCACGTGGGAAGTTATCAAGTAAAAAGGGACTAGACCTACTGTGGGCTTTGATAAAGCAAAGCTATAACTTCAGTGTTCTTGTTTCACCAAAGTCAGACACCAACATAGAAAGTAAAAATAAGTCTTCAACTTCCTTCCTTCTCTCTCTGCCTTGAATTACATTATCTCTCCTGTAGGCCAGTGGTGGAGAGCTACGAAAATGCTAATTAACACTGCCCTCTTTCCTTGGAACACATCCTGCCTACCATCAAACTCTGTGCTAAGAACCACAGTGGAGGTAGCATCCTCTACTAGTATTTGGAAAAGAGAGGAGACTGAACAGCAACAGCCTCAATAACTTTTAGTTATCAGCAGTTGCAAAGTTTACTGGACTACAGAGATGCTCCAGGAAAGTTTAGTTTCCATTTGAAACCCTATGTCCTTTAACAGATTTCTGGGGCTAGAACCGGTTCCAGCTCTGCAGATGCATGATGAAGGGCTGCCTTTAGGAAAAACATATTCTCTTCCTAAAATACAAGCAGCATGTGAATACAAGCACTCAACAAAAAGAACTTCTGGACTTGAAACTTTGCCACCTGACAGGCCCCAGGGTCTCCTGCTTTGCTACCAGCTGCTGCTGTAGAAGACTTCGGATCCCCTGTAGGTCCCCAGTTACATTTGCCAACATTCTGGAAATCCTCCAGCATTTCAAATGGTGCTAGATGCCTGCCCATACGCAACTGATTCTAGCTCCTTATGTCCAGCCAAAAAAAATGAGGTTTTGAGTTAAAACGCAACAAACCCTTTCCTACTGGCGAGTTTCCGCCTCTTGCTTTATCCCTAATGGCTTCTTGTCATTACAGTACTTTGCCTATACCTCCAGGCTTGTTTACAAACTCTGCTCCAGCTTTTGCCAGCAATAAAAGCAGGATTACCCAAACTTTTTAGACAACTAGAGTGCGTGTTATCTAGTTAGCAAAGGCAGAGAAAATCCACTGCCACCAGAAAGCACTGGATTACCTACATCAGGTTCACAGGGCTCCAAGGCTCATTTTGGAAAAAATAATACAACAAATACCACACACTCCCTGTGCAGCGTCTGCCATAAACAGAGGCACCTTGGCTCTGCTCGTAGGGTAACATCTCTTCCCCTCCTTTGTTCACTATTTGTTTCAAGTCATAAAATTTATTACTTCTTTTGACTGCACACTTACGAACAGAGCATGCAGCGTAAATCTGAAACTTTCTATAAAGCATCAAACTTGCTCTGTATGCATTACACAGCCATGCTTGGCTGAAACAAGCTTATTCAGGTTTGGAGGTAAAGCCCCAAAACGTTTCAGTTTAACTATACACATGAGAGACTAAGGGTATTTCATCAAGGGTGAGAATACCAATCTGGAAATCTCAGACAAACAAAACAATTCCTTGAGATCTGTCTAGACAACATCTCTGTAACAGAAAACAAGAGGATGTGTGGGAGGAAGCAACACTGTTAGATCTAAGGACATTAAGACCCTGTCAAGAAGTGGAAGATAAGACTTGACATCACACTCAAAGGCCCTCTGGATACCAGCAAAAGGCACTTCTGTTGTTCCCCATGTCACAACTGGCCACTCCCTTTCGAACAGGGCTGCACAGGATGGTGTGAAAGGAGGCAGAGTCATTCTGCCTGCCAGCTTTCAGAGAGCATGTACATGGAACAAATAAATCACTTGCACCAGCTCCTGCAAACAGGCCTTTGCAGACTGCAAAGTCTGTCTTGCAGTTCCATGGAAATCACAGAATATCCTGAGTTGGAAGGCACTCCCAAGGATCAAGTCCAATTCCTGGCGCCGCACAGGACACCCCAACAACCCCACCATGTGCCTGAAATTGTTGTCCAAACGCTCCTTGAGCTCTGGCAGGGTTGCGACTGTGACTAGTGCCCTGAGGAGCCTGTTTCCGTACCCAACCACCCTCTGGAGGAAGAACCTTTTCCTAATATCCAAGTCCTTGCAGTTTAGAATCTCCTGACAGTGCAGGCCAAGGGCAGCTCCCACTATATACAACCTGTGCCCATCAGGCCAAGCTGCAAAGCCTGGTACACACCAAAGCCTAGCCTAATCAACAGGCTGAGAAATCAATATTCTGGTTATCACATATTGTCCCATTCCTCTAAAATACCTCAGGGATTAACCACCTCTTCAAGCTCATTTTTCTGGGTCAGCCTGAATTACTCTCCTCTCCCTGAAATCTGGACATCATCTATGTTAATTAAAACACTTACCAAAACATTAGTGATTGCTGTATGCATTGAAGCCTTCCAAAGTAATCTAAAATGCATCCTTTATGTGTAGTTAAAGCAACAGCAATGAGGATAAAATTTCCAAGAGCACTTAAACTGGCACAAATCTTATCAGATAGGGGCTTTCATTTGACATCCTGTTTTTCCCAACAGGAAGTTCACACTTCCCTGGTTCTGGGTCTTTATTACTGCTATTGCACAATAGTTTGCTGTTTCATCATTTGGGAGGATGACAAGTGTTTATGAGGCTGTGGCCCAAACCATATCACAGAAATGAGTGGCTGGAGATAGAAAAGAACAGAATCATCTTAAAATGACTCTGCTGCAGGAAGAAATATGCTCTTGCAGCTGCTCGGGTTATTTCTTACAGCTTTACTCTTGGTAGCTCTTTCTTAACCCTGGTTTGGCATTCTCTCACAGCTCATTAAAAATGACTGGTCTGTAAGCCATGGGAAGGAAGACACCCAGCAACAACAGGATCTCCTAGCAAACAGATATAAAAAATGGCAAAACTGACAAATGCATCCTTGGCAAAAACAGACAGTGTTGATCAGAACAGATACACACCAAGGCACAATGCCAACACTTTGCATGTAGATGGAGACATGAAAACCAAAGTCACAGGTTGATTATCTGTCAAGTCCTGTTAAAAACTGAAAGCAGTTAATCCAAATGTGGTAAGTTAAGGTAGGCAGCGTGCAAAGGTATTCAACATATCCTTTAATATTAATGATTATCACTAGATTTTGTGGCACGTGGCAGAAGAAAAACGAGATTAAAATCAGGGGCTTATGTCTGAATGACAGCTATTAGAGGCAGTGCAGTAGCGATCAGAGAGCTCAGGTGTTACTCCAAACATGACCTCAAATTTCTTGTGTCATGTAGGCAATTTTCTTTCAAAGGTATTTCCATGCAAAGTCCACTTTAAAAAGGAGAAAAAGGCTCCAACAATGGAAGAGGAGACAATGCAAGGCACACCAAATATTTCCCTTTATTCATAACTCTACATAGTGTTCTGCTTCTCCCACCGTTACACTACTTTTTTAATTAAACGAAAAATTCATTAGCTGTAGAGTTTATCTTGTCTACATCGTCTTGGATGCTACATTAACACTAAAACAAGCCCTACAAGTACAAACTAGCACAGTTGGAAGTAACTTCAACTGTGCTTCTATTTCCTGTGAAGGGGGGAAAAAACAAATACCTTGTAACCACAAATTACTGTATTTAAAACATATGCAAGGATTAACTTGTATGGCTTATTTCTATGCATCTTCCTTCTAAGTCTACGGCAAGCAATTAAACTTACTTATCTACTTTCTTCAAGAAAGCTGTTAATGTAGAAGTCCTGTTATATTTGAGCAGACATCAATCCAAATTATGGTAACACCAGCTCATTTGCAAATGAAACAACAATAATGTGTTATGCAAAATGGAATAATACTTTTTTTTAGCAAAACCTAAACCACTGTTTTTTAAATGATAAAAAGGTGTTGATACTTCTGTTGGAGCCATATTTGGAGAGGAACAGTGTGAGCTGGTTTAAGGTTTATGCTCTCTTTGAATCACTTCGCTCCACTTAAACCCAACTGTCCAGGCAGAATCTTAAAAAACACCAGTTTAAAGGGATTTCTTGGACATAAGGACCCTCTGGAAAACCTGATAAAAAGCTCGTGACTACAGGCTCCTCAGAACTAGACAGACATTGAGCACAGCCTTTTTAATGCTAACATACATCACGCATCCCTTTTAGTGGGAGTAAGCAGCATCTAAAGCGACATTTCCAAGGAATTACTTACGTTCTAAGCCCGGCATTCTCTAATACCAGTTCTTCCAATCGATTGGACCTACTCACCACTCGCAGTATCTGCTCACAGAGATCAGTGGACTGCCACAGAAAAGACAGAACAGTGTTAAAGAACACAAACACACAACAGACAGTTATCGAGTTAAGCTGTACATCGTAATGGGATCCAGGCCATGACCTTCTTGTTATACATAAATAGGAAATAAAAATACTAGAAACATCCAGAAAAGTCAACAGAAGACTTCTGGAAAAGACTCAGAGAAGCAGGAGGCAGACTAAAAGCAAGAAATTAATGAACCAGGCCACCTAACCAAAAGGGGCAGAATTTTTATAACAACAGTGAAAGCAACCTAAATCATGTGGTTCAGAAAAAACTCACAATTTTTAAAGAAATCTTATTCATATGCATGCTAATCCTTCAGAAAAAAAGTGGTAACTACTGCAAAGGAGAATAAAGCCTGACCAGGAATGACGCAGAGAAAGATGTTATAAGGCAGACAAAGAAAAAAAAAAATCTCAAAAAACCTCAGGAGCAAAAGCACACTAGCTACAGGTCCTCTGAAGACTCACAAGGACTAGTGGTTAAGGGCCAGTATATTTGAGTATGAATTCTTCCAGCCTATTTAGAAGCAAATCCCATCTCATGCTCTTACTGTTGTTGAATTCTAGAATTTGCATGGATATTTGCAAGTACCATGAACAAAACATGACAACAAAAGAGATTGTTTGCTCTGCTCATTCAAATAGAGAGGTGAAACCTTAATCATTCAAAAGCCATGCAATGGACTCATCACCTTTTATTATAAACTTTTATTTTGCTTCTGGATTTGATGTTTCTTTTTTCCTCAACAGCTCGTGCTAACCAGTGTTCATGTGATATCCAAAGCTGAATTTCACTCATGATCATGAAGGGCTGAAACTATTCTGTTATCTGCCTTTAAAAACAACAACGTGACATTCATACCTGGGATACCTTTCTCTCTAATGACCATCTGACATTTTCTGGTTTGTGTATTTTTCAGGGCTTGGGTTTTCTAACTTTTAAACTAATTGAATGTCCAAAAAACCCCTAAACAAAATAAACCTGCTCTGCCACACACATAAAATCTTATTAATCCTTTACACAATAAAAGTTGACAATTTTTGGTGAAGACTGTCAGTTCAGCCATCTTCCCAATTCTACCTTTACCATTCATATCTTAATAATTCAGAATATTATCACAGTCTTTCTACAGTACTGTGACTGCAAGTGGAAAGCTTCCTGCCTGCACTATAAAACCACTATGGATACTGTCTATCAAACACGATGTCAGAGTGGGACCCGTGAAACACAATGCACACAATCGATGGCCTCCGGATATGTCTGACCTCATACTGACCCTCGGCAGTGTTCTTGAGGCACAGATTTACTGTCCAACACTTTACATTTTCCTCATTTTTGACTTAAAGTGAAATGTGTGGAAGGTAAGAGGGTGGGGTTTTTTGAGCAACTGATGCATTTTCCAGACTGACAAAGTTTATTTGTTTTCCACAGGAAAGCTGCTGAGAAAAAACCCCGAAACATTCACATAAATATATCTCAGATAGATAATAGGACCAGGTTTTGTTCTAAGCAAACTACACCAGCCAGTCTTCTAACTAAGCAAACTATCTCATTCCATTGAAGCAGAAACTGATTAATTGCATTGTACTTTTTAACAATGTTGATTTTAACAGCAAACTACAGCAGCACTAAAAATACAACCAGCTTCATTCCGTGCATATCTTTGAGTGAAATTTCCCAGCAGGAAAGAAGTCTTTTGCCTACTCTTTTGCCAAGAATCACGTAAGTTTCAACTGAATTTTCATGGAAAACGATAACTTCGGAATGTAATAAGAGCTTTTCAGATCAATAAAATGGCATCCGTTTAAACAAGATGAAACTTAACATTGATTTTTAAAGGCCAAAGCTTCTGGAGGCAAGCACGAAAGCAGTTTCTCAAGTAACCCACTAACTCCATCTGTGACTATAAACTTTCAAGTTTAAAAGAAATAGCATATTTTCATATATTTAAAATGTCACCAAATTACTGCATTTCTTGACCCTTTTTTCAGTAGTCAACTTCTTTAGATATGCTCTCTTTTTGCTTTTAGGAATGAAAACTGATGTGGAAAATACCAGTGCCACATATTAGAGCTTTGGAAAACTGGGTGAGAAAATCATCAAGCTGCAATTAAAATTACACAGAAAAACCTGCTTTATATGCAAGAAAAAAAACCCAGAATCTTGCCATTTTTTTTCACCTCCAAAAAGCAACTAAGGTTTCTGGCTGCTTTAAAGTTACTTTCCTATTAGTAACCTCATATTTTCTGGGGGAGACAGCAATGCCTAATAAAGTTTTATGGGCTACTATTATCACCCAACATAGTTTTCAAACTATATTAGATGAAATTTTTACAAGATCTGGCTCTCAGCAGTGTATTTATGGTATGAATTGACTACCCAACAGTTTGTATTTTCCTGATATGATTAAAGGAAAAAAAAATTGGCAGTAGATTGCCCAGTTGTACTTGCCTAAAAAAATTCACTTTAAAAAATGTAATAGCATCCTTTAAAACACAGCACAGCCTGGTAGAAGCAGATACATTGTTTCAATTTATTACTTACTAATTTCAGATCCTTGGAGGACAGCTTTGTAAACCACTGATTATATTCCAGAGCAGCAACTATAGGTATTAAGTCTCTAGAAAAAGAAAAACACTTTTACACACGCTTCATATAACTGTCATTTGAAACAATTGCCTAAGTGTTCTTCCATATCTTATTCCCCATAGTTTTGCAATGCTAATTGCCTATCATCCCCATTCTAGAAAGCTCTGCATTCTAAAAGAACAGTAGTAGCACCTGCATGTCTTCCTCTTATTTTAATAAAAATTTTTGTCTGGCCGACTGGCATCCATTCTAGCATGAATTTTAAAATCAGGAATTTGTCTGGGCTGCCACTCCTACTTTTAGCATAACTTTTCCTTCAGCCTGTGACATGTTTAAGCTTCTTAATCACCTCTAATTATAATTTAGCATGACGCTAGAAAGCTTTTTGGCAGTCTGATGATTTAATATAATTCCATGACCGAATCCTTCTAGAGAACACCTCCTTGTCTCATCTCCATAGTTAAATTCCCCCAGGAAGCAGGAGACCTGCAAAAGGATAATGCGACATTCAGCACAAACCCTCCTCAATAGTAAAAGGGATTTCACAAATGAAATTCTAAATTATTCCCATTTTCTTCATTCCAAGCCTCTTAACGTGATCTGCTCTTCCTCTGTTAAGTTTCTCCAATAGCAGACGTTGGTGAATGTCACGTCCGGATGCTACCCCCGAGCAGAATCATCCATCAAGCACTATCACACCATTTAGCAGGGCAGCACCTGCATCATTTTGGTGCTGCATATTAAATACCTATATACACTTACACAGAGCCTTAACAGCTACTCAGAAAGCCCTTGTCTTTGTAATGAAATAAAGAGCTGTAATGCACACAAACTAACTTATCAAACCAGCCAAACAGTGCCATTCAAGCCTCAGTTTTTCTAGGGAGAAATTTGAAAGTATTGGTTTTTGTAAGCTAGTCCAACCCCGCTGCCCCGGCTCTTCATTCAGGACATATGCAGGCAGGCACAGGTCTGCACTTAACATGCAGCACCCTTCTCCCATCTTCTTATTCTTCCTCTCCTCCAGTTTTCCTCCGTAAACATGCAGACACTTCAGGGTGGCTGTTAAAACACACAGGAAAGCCAGGAGACAAGGCGACATCACGTGGGCAAGCATTCCATAGGCTATATTGGGAACTGCAGTTGTTAGATTTGGAAGTACCAGCATCACTAAGGTAACAGATCGAAGGTGCAGCATTTTGCAGCGAAAGACTGTAGCTCACCAGCTGAGAAGCTCATGTAAATAGAGCATTTTCACACTCCTGCAGAGGAACTAGTGTGGGGTGCCCTTCAAGGATTTAAGTCATCTTTCCATCTTGTTCACAGCACACATCACGTTGTGTGGTGAAGTCGTTTCCACAGGCACAGCAGACTTAGCAGCTCCATGGAGTGTGTAGGTTTATTTCTGTCCACCACGTTGGTTTTGTTCCTACGCACACACACTTCATCTCCATGTAAAGCAATAAGTAACTGGTGAGACGTTAGGTGGAAAAAAATAACAATCCAGAAGTACTTCCCCCTTCAGCTGGGCAGGCAGGAATTTTTCTTTGGAGTACGGAATGTCCACACACGGAGAGATTTGCTCCTCCTCCGCAGTCCTCTGGTGAGACCAGTAAGGTGGCAATGAATTAGCAGCTTTGATGCCTCTCTTGCCACTGCCTTTGCCTTGGAAGTGGAACGAATGTAAAGCAATTTTTCCAGTGAAATTTTGGGTTATTCATGCAGCAGTAACCAGGCAGCACAGCTGGGCAAATAGGGCAAACACTGGACAGGCTGACAGTCCCCACCACCATGCTGGAGGAGCAGAGCTGTTCATGCTGTGGACCAGCACCCCCAAAAGAGGCAGAAGGCACCATGAGCAGTCGTACTTCAGCCATCAGCAGCAGCCCCATTCCTTCAAAGGAGCAGAGGGACCACAACTGGGGATCACCCACCGCAAGTGTTCACCCTATCAGGGAGCAGGTGAGCCAGCCTGGAGAGCTGGCAAGAGCTCAGCAACTTCTGGGCAGGAGAGTGGCTGCAGACAGAACTTGCCTGAGGCTGTGCCTTTCCCCCCTTTTCCTTCTCTGGCTTGGGAGGGGAACGGCTGAAGGACATGCGGTGCTTGGTCTCAGTGGCAGAGCTATGACACTTTCAAGAAATATTTAAAGATGAGAACTTGCAAATCAGCTAGGCTGATTTAAAATATTTGTTTTAAAATACTTCTGTCCAGCTGCAACAATGTTGCTTGAATAGGTTAGTCTTCTGCAGTATCCAAGACCTGTTTGTTCAAATCCCAGACAAGCACAGACACTGGGAGGTTCATAAACACCAACTGCTGACCCCTGCCCCCCCCCACCCCTTTCCCAACATGCCTGCAGACAATGCAACCCTTGCCCGTTCTGCAAGCAGCTGTACTTACTGCCTAGAAACTCTGCTTTATCAGGTTCTGCCCTCTGATTTTAAGGAAAGACGGGGCTGTTTTTTTTTATTTTTGTTCCAATTTTTGAAGATGCTTCTGACCAATAAGGGTCCCCTTCAGGAATTTACCTCTATTCCTTCTCTTGCTTTACACTTGTTTAACCTCAATATTCTTGTTATCAAGCTTTTCTTTTCAAAATTATGTATTGTTTTATTTGCTTTATTCTATTACAGTCTATATGTGGTATTAACAATAACCTGAATTCTTCTGCGATACGGTATGAAAGAAAGCTAAGAACCAGTTCCAAAAGCAGGCCCTTCTCATAGCTTTCCCTCACTGAGTTACATTGAGATGCTTATATTAATTAAAATTACCATTCAGAACAAAGTAATATTTACAAAAGATAAATCTGTGCCATCTTAAAATGAAAACAGATTCTGTTCTTCTGGAATGCAGACAATCTCTCCAAGACTTAACAACATTCACGCTTATCTAATGCCTTCACATTTTTTCAACATGTCTGTCCCCCAGTGTATTTAAGATGGTAAGAAATCTCAACAGCACAAAGAAAAAAATAAAAAATCTAAACAATCACATTTTTCTTAAATTTTTTGAATGGTCAAATAAACTAAAACATATGCTACACAGATGAAAATCGTGCTACCATATCAAATAAGCCCTTTTCACTTTGAGTCTTTTTTTGTTTGGGTTTTTTTGGGGTTTTTTTGTTGTTAAACAATTATATGGTTCACAACACAACATAACTTCAGATAAAACCTCGCAAGTCATGTCCCTATGAAGCAAGCCATGCTGTGATGCTCTGGGAACTCAAATTCATCTATAATTCATGCCATCTTATGTTGACCTTTAACAGAAATATTTTACTTGGAAAAACACAAATTGTTTATTTTTGCAATGCATAGCGCCTGTATTTAGAGAACTGGTGTATCTGCCCTACCTTGCTTCAGAGCTACTACACAACACAAACTATATAGGTTCAGCAATCCCAAAAATCAGATGGATGAGATATACAGCAGTCGCTCAAAGTCCAAAGTAGAATGGCATACTGTGAATTTACAGCAGTCTCACTATCTTAAATATACTGGAAAATGCTTACATACATTCTTGAATCGACTGGGATTTCAATTCTTAATTTGTATTTTTAGTCAATAACAAGGTTTTGGCTTTCTTAAAATTTTAATTTTATTGGAATTTCAATCCAAAACATTCCTCAGTTCAGTCCACATCACAAGATGGATTCCACAGCATGTAAATGGCTCAAAAATAAATTTGAATCTTTGGACTTAGACAATCGTGAAACACACAATAAAGACTTTTCTTAACTACACAAATATATTTCTTCAGCAACATCAATTTTGTAAGGTATATTTTAATGAAAAGCTTTTCTAAAACAACAGACCCATTATTTCATTTCCTGGAAGTCAAACCCATTCGTACCAGTGGAGATATTCTAAATATTTAAAACTCTTCTATCTACTCTTTCCTAATAAATTGTTCAAACATTTAATTTCTGTTGAGGCTGGGTATCTGCAGGCCACTTTCTCAAGAACGCCCCACAGTCTTCTCATCACTTCATCTTGCAATAAATATTTAAAGCATCTTAAGTTCTTGCCCCAAATTTGCTTGTGCTTACTCGTGTTGCTCCCCTTATCTCCTTTCAGCAAGGCTTAACCAAGGAAAGAGTCTTTGGCCACATCTGTCATGCACCAGTTGCAGCCCTATAGTCTTGAGTTACCTCCGAAATAGTCAACACAGACACTGCTCGGTACCTTTGCCGAGGGATTCCCTGCGAAAATCTGTCACAGAAACTGAGCTAAGGATTTGAACGGGGTATTCTGCGAGTTCACATACCAGATAGCTTAAAGCTGAAAAGAATCCTGTGGCAAAACACTCTTATTCACCTACCTCCAGGTTCAGCCTCCTTTCTGTTATGATATTCTAAAATTGTACCTCTGACAGATTCTTAATTCTTTCACTGGGCTATCCTAATGAAACAAATGCGTTCTCTATCTTATTTACATTTCCTTAAATTTGCAATTTCCTTTGTATAATGATGAATTTTAGTTAAGCTTTCCTCCCATTTTCTCCTACTTGTAATATCTCCAGATTCAACTTTCTCAGAATCCCATTTTCTCAGCCAACTAAATTCAGTAAACTAAATACAACACTTAGCTAAGTTTCAGCAAAATTACCCTCAATTAGTTCCTTTCTGGAAGCACAAATTTTTGATAGCATCTATTATAAGTGAAGAGACAACTGGCTGGAATTCAGTTGAACAACTTAAACCTTCTACTGACTTGCTGACAAAAATTAATTTCCTTTACTGTGTACACCATGAGAAAAAGAATCTGCAGAAGTAAAAACTTCATAATTTCCTTTTTGTTTTGCCCACCAGATGTAGCTGCATGTTTTATTTGCTGACTTTGAGCTCTTATATCTGCCATCCCAGGAAAAGTATCTATCTGCTGACTTTTTGGATTGCCTCCAATAATATATTTATCTTCCCAGGCTCCTGAACGAAATGTGGTTTCCATGGGGCTTTTGTGCAAAAACAGCAGCTTTGTGCTGAAAACGTAAAATGCTACAGATGGTCATTTTACAGGTCTACACATTCCAGTAACAGCTATGGAGCCATCCCAATCCATCAATATCGGCACGATTATTGCACATGGTTTACCTGTGGTCAAGGTGGCTGAAGTCTTGCAAATTCAACTCTCTGGTATCTTGTGTCAGATAAATCGTATCAACGTCCTGTTAAAAACACATAACCAAATACATCTTTACAGAACTGCAGTGGGGGGTCTTTTTCAAGCACTGTAGATTTATCTGTTCTTTCATCATTAGTACAGGTAGCTGAAAAGAGCTTCAGAACAAGACATGCACTTACCCACTGTACTTCTTCTCTGTAGGGAAATCCCAGCCAGTCACAAACACAGGCATACATCTGTGAAAAGCCTCCTACAAACAACCCAAGAAACTATTTAACATAACAGTCAAACAAGCACACAAACATACATCTAAGAGGACACCTTAATACTTAAAGACTGGTTTTTCAAAACTCACTCTCTTTTTCTCTCAGAAGAGTGTCCATTGTGCTCATGAAAGAAACTGAGACTATCCTATCTTTGCCTGGTAAGTTGCAAGAAAGCTTAATATAGTGCCTTCACCTACCAATCAGAAGTCTGCTTCATACTAATTACACCTTAAAAGTAATTACACCTTTACAAGCTTCTGCCAGAAATAGAATTAAACTTCCTGACACTGCAATTCCAGCCCTTTTATATTTGAGCATTTAAATTCATTCTCACCACAAGGTCCAAGTTCTGCCACTGTCTGACTATCCCACAGGGCCTGGAGATTAGCCAGTCTTTCTGAAGGCTCCATAGTTACTTTTTTCATAATCCTCCTAGATGGAAAAGAGGGGGTGAAACATCATTCATGGCTTTGAAAGTATTTTTAAACACATAACTCTTTTTTATTTTAAGAGCATTTTTAAATTTATGTATAGGAAGAATTACCATTTTTGATACAACTCACTTTCTTACCTAAAAAGCACACACATCATTATGCAACCCAGCAGGAGTAACATTTAGTCATTCTTTCTTTCTTTCTCTCTTTCTTTTGATTAACCCTGTGACTACTGGAACAACTAAACCCTTTTGTATTACAGGATCACTCAAGGAGACTTATGGCCCTCTTCTGACACCAGGATGCCCAAAATAGGAAAGAGACATGGTATTAACGGTCACACTGAAACCACTGCTGTATATACACTGCTTTTATGCTGAAACAGCACCCTGGTGCAAAGAGCTGAGAGGCTTCATGCAGCCTCTAGGCTGCACTCTTGATATCCAGTTCCAATCTTTGTGATTTGGTAGAGTTTTCCTTCCCTAGATAGAAAAGAGACACAATGCCTTCCTGCCTTTTAAGAAATAAAATTATCTGTTTTTCTGAATGGCAAGACTGTCACATAAACTACAGAATTTATGAGGAGTCTGAGGGGGTGGGAGGTGGAGCAGAAGATAATTAATAAGCCATAATAACTGCAGAAAGTTCTCCCCCCTCCTTCTTGTCTGTTCTGGTCCTATACCATCTCCACAACTCCAACGCTTTCATTTTGGGAAACTGTGCCATCTGAGAGAAGAGCAAGAAATTTGATTTCTTTTCTGGGAAGCAAGCACTCCATGCAGCTACCCAGAATGCTCCAGCACTATTCTCAGAAAATCCCACAGAAAACATGTATAGAGCTCAAGGCCTTCATAAACAGCCAGAGAAACACACACAGTCTTGCAGCTCTCTTTACTGATTTTGTCTGCATTTCTCACACCATTACTGAGGTTTTACAGCAACCCTGCTCACAATTATTCAGTTGCATTCATGCTCTTTGAAAGGAGAGCTCCATCTCCACCAAGGCAGTTAATAATACTGCCCGAGGGGAAAATTGGAAGGGGAAAAAAAAGAAAAAGAAAGAAAACAAGAATAAGAAACTGCCATCCAGAGTTTATGAACTTGATTTCCTACTCCACCTGTAGGAAAGGTGAATAATAAAGACATGCACCCGAAATAAAACATGTAAGTGTGGCCTGAGCATTCACATCTAATGTCTGTCACTAAAGTTCACTTACAAAAATCAACGTGTCTGGAAAAACACTTTTCCACAGCCCATTATTTCTAATAATGCTGAAAACCAGGAGCTGAGGAGAATACAGTAGAGATGCATTACTTGGTAGAGTGATGAAGATGAGGCATGACAGAGGAGAAAGCAAAGAAAATGAAGAAAAACTACTGAGAATTGCTGCAAGATGATAGAATCCAGAGACACAGGTAAGAGAGAAAACCAAAGGCACAAGTAATGCAATGAAAAGAAAAGCTAGAAAAGGAGACGGATAATTCAAAGAGTCAGTTAAACCTTGAGAAGTATATGACAAGACTGCCCAGGGCTAAGTTTTGAAGAACAAGGCTAACAATCATGTGCATTGTTTCACAAACACTGAAAGTAAATGGAACTTTTCCCTCCTCCCGCAACTCAGATTTTACTTCTGGTGGGAAAAAAATATAACAAAAAAAAGAGCAAGTTGCAACAAAAAAAGACAGAACCTAAGCTATACCTGAGGCTGGAGAGGCAACAAGGTAGAATGAAAACTTAAGACTTCAAATACTTGCACCCCCCGCTTCAAACCAAAGGCTCTTATGACCCTACAAGACCACACATAGTCTACCTATGCTCTACACTGTCCTGGCTCTGCCATACACCCAGACAAAAGCTTAGTGCTTGCCTCAAGGTGGTTCTCATATCCTCAGTGCATTCTGAGATCAGGGTGGGGAGACCAGCAGACAAAAAGTGGTTGGTCACCGCTTCCACACAATCCATTCCTTTTAAGGCACATAGAGGTGCCTTAAAAGATACTTACACTGGTGAGAGTCCAGGGAATATCTTCCTGAGGCAGGTCCCGATGTGTGCCAGCACCTCGTTCACATCCTCTGAGGATGCCATCTTCATGGAGATGCTGCATTTCTCAGTTTCCATAATCAACTATAAATAAAAATGTAAGAGGCTGAAAACTGGGTATCATATAATTCGTGTCTTTCTAAAAAGGAATGCATTTTGAATGCCAGCTGAATGTTTCCTGCGCTTGTAGGAATCTGTTATTCTTTAACACATGACACAGCATTGCTCCAGGTAAAGTTTCTGAAAGTTGTTCTTGAATGTACAAGACCCCCATACTCAAACTTTGTTTTTTCTAACAGTGCCCTGCTTCCCACGGGAATACAATTTTCAAAGGATCTTGACCTCAGCTGACACTTTGAAAACCAAGAACTTTTCACAGCATTGTCCTCTTTTGAAACATGTCCCAGAACACCAGGAGAGGCGAGCACAGCCTGACAGGAAACTATTGAATGAGCAGGGTGCCTGTTTCCTCCGGCAAAAAGTAAAAGTCTTTAATGGCTGTGATCCTCTGGAAAAGCTCTAATGCTTTGTTCTGTGCTATTTAAGAAAATGCTGTGGTGCTGTGTTGTCTCAGTGCAGATGAAGCAGTAACTCAGCCAGCATAACAGTCCTGCTGTCTGGGGGATATGTGCTTGAGAGAGGGGCATAAATGAAGCCTTTTGCAACCTGCCTCTCTTAGATATTGAGTGTTCAGAATCAAATCAGATTAGGGTGTGAGTGACAGACACTTCAGGTCTGCTGCTACTTTTGGCTGCATCACAGGAACCAGTGTAATGTTTCTGTTTACTCCGGTGTGAATCGTTAACACAGCCCAAGTCATGATCTCTTTCAGGTGAGAAGCTGTGCACGCACAGTGAGAAGGTAACATTAGGAATAAATAAATGTAGACAGACAGTAGGAGAAGGAACTCTTTGCAGTATGACACAGAAGATTGCTGTTTATTGAAGCTAGCTCCCAGGGCTCTCCTGGTTCCCAACTCACATCTAGGGTCATCACCAGGATAATCCTAGAAGAAGCTGTATTATCCCTAAAGCACACTGAGACACCTTTTACCACCAATTCAACTTCTATCTGAGCCTGTTGCCACCCCTCCCTCCCTGATGATGAATGAGTGGGCAACTTACTGCTGTTTTTCATCATCACCAATAATAGCACAACATTTCCTTATATTGCTCTGTCTATTTGTTCACTTATCTTACAGTGGGAAGCTCTCCATGGCTTTCTGCAAGATGCCTATCACAAAACTACACCCTTCTGATTTCACAGCTATAATATGCTGTTTGCAGGAAAACTGCAACAATATTATCTGCTCCACAAGCAATAACCTAGGATTCTGCCTGCCTTCAGTTATAAGCCTCACACAATTAAAACACAAATGAATGTAAACATTGATGCCTGATTGTTTTTGTCCCTTCTTTTATTCCCTTTTATACATTTTATACCTTTTATACCCTTTTCCTTCCTTGTACCCCTTACCCTTATACCCTGTATCCTTAGTACTGCAAGTTTATAATTTTGTAGTTTGATATTTAGCTTAGTTTGGGGTTCTCTGAGGGGGAAAGACAAAACATCCCTATTATCTCAAAACTACAGGCTCCAACCTTGAAGAGTCTGGATTCTAGAACATGTTTTTGAGCTAGGCTGTAGTTTCATTTAAAGGGAGGAATAAGGGATAGTTACCTCACTTGTTAAGTTACTCACTAAGAGATTTTAAGTAGATATGCTATTTGTAAAGTCCATAAAAGTTGTATACGGGGGTACACCCTCGGGCTCCAACAGAGGTGTACACCAAGATTTTATTAAACCAAAGTAATACCCTTTTCCTATACTGCTGTGTCTGCTTCTTATTTTTTACCAGCACTTAAGGCATTAACATGAAAAACCTTAACAAATATTTTAGAAAAAGTGTATGCTCATTGAGGCTGCTGAAAATCTCTTGCAAACTCTGCTACAACAGTGACTGTCTATGCCTCCAGGAGTACTTAGCAATAGCTACCTTGCATTTTAGTATCTTAAATTTTAAAAAAGCCACAAAAACTTAGAATTTAGTAAATGTCTCCCCATTAAAACACCTGTTCCTTTTTTTTTTTCTGCTTTAAGGAAAGCTTCAAAAGACAGGTTAAAAAGATGACATGTTAATACAATGAGAGCTTTTCAGAGTTCAAAGTAACTTAGGCACTCCTATTCTTAAAAAGCTCTTTAAAAGCCAAACACACATGAAACACATGAAGACTTTGATACAATTGAACTGTCAAATCTTGTCAACATGCTCATCTTATGAATTTAAAATGCTCTAAAGGCATTCTTCTTCTAAGCACCTTCTCTTTGACATTTACTTTTCTGGGCACGTAACCTGCTGTCAAATATATTTTGTGTTGTACACAGTAAAGGCATGAAGAATAGTTGAAAGCAAAGCATTTCTGCCTGCAGTGTAAGCAGTAGCTTTTGGCTTCCCCATAAAGGTGTTCACCACAGAAGCCACTGCAGCTTGTGTGGTGATGACTGCATACCAGCCACCATCGCTTTACCAGCTCTGAGAGAAAGATCCATTTATGATACAAATGGAATCTTGTACCATACTGAACTAGAAAAAACCCAATCTATTTCTTATCATTATTCCACCTGCACAACACATTCCTAAAACTGATTCTTTAAATTTTTATTGTTACTGTTAAGACTTTAGACCAGTATGAATGCAAGAATACAAATGCACAGTGTGCTCAGTGGAAGGGGACACCTGCATGTTAGAGCATTACCTCCTTGACTGGAACAGCTCTAGCAATGAGTAAACGAGTATCTTTTATCTAGAATACACTCACCTGGCCTGGTTTACTGGAAGTTACTCCTTGGATTTCCAAGTAGCTGAAAGTTAGTTCTAACTGTAGTTAGAAAAGAAAACACCACATTAGTGCAAACATCATCTTATTTTAAAGAGCGCTTACACTTCTCAATGAGGTTAAAAAAACCTTGAGCAGGCTACTGATAATTGACATCGGTTTCTGTAACTGACACAAAGTATTTGTTAATACCTGGGCACATTTTTCATTTAGAAAAATGCTTACATTTGCTTGTTACAGGTTTAAACGGTTATTAGAGGTTATAGGAATACCACGCTGGACATTTTACTGCGAGCTATAAGCACAAAAGCTTATAATCAATTTCATTTAAAAAATTTACTACAAAAAGCATAATTAATACAATACCCTACTGATGTGTACTCTTGTGACTGATTAATCGTTTCTTACAATCCTTACAGCATCACAATTATTCTTTCCTTAGTTACACTGATCTTAGAAGTGAAAAATTGCACTGCACAAAAGCTGAAGGAACATGCACACACAATTTTTTATCTATATATATATATATGAATAAAAATAACATAGATAGATAGATACAGATATGAACATAAATAGCTTTAGCTTGTCTAAAAGTATGAGAGGAAGAGAT
>VYZT01029264.1:28692-93169 GCA_013400735.1 Pomatostomus ruficeps | reverse complement strand
AGTGCTAATTAAATATTTGTTTACCTAAATCACAATGAAATTGTGATTGGAGGAGTTTCTGTGATTGAAATCCTTCATATTTTGAAATTTATTTACCAATCAAATTGAAGGGGTTTTTTTGCTAAAGTATGTGTATACTTTATATATATATGGTATATATATATAAAAAAATATATATATGTGTCCATACAATCAAAAATATTTGAAAAGTTCAGACAGATCCAGACGCAAGAATTTAGCCTGCAAATCCTCTTGCCTTGAATTAACAAATATCAGGAAATATGCCACTATCTCTACAGCTCATCTTTGGTTCATTTTTCTAGTTCCAAATATGAATTTACAGACCTTGCTTTGCAGCAAAAATGTAAAACACATTCTAAACATCATCTACCTCAAACTAAGAAATAATTTTTACAAGGTTTTAAAAGGCATAATCTCATTTATTACTCAAAATTACATGTTTTTTAAAATCCTCTTAGAAAAGAGGCGTGCCTTTCATTTAAGAACCTTTCAGTTACCCAGACAGCTAATTTCACAGTTTTCAATTTTTTTCAACCAAAACTTAATGAAAGTTGCACTAGAAATACATTCACAAATCTGAATTACATTCCTACAAATATTTTATACACTTATTTGTGGGCTTGATGATGCATCAAACACTGACTAATGTTGCAATTACATTTTATATAGACTGTAGCAAGAAGTACTGTCCTTCCTTCCCAATCACTCCATCTCCAACAGTGGGAATGAACTGACTGGACCAGAGTGTGAAGTGAAGAGGTGGCCATTGTAATATCTTTGCTCTAAGGATAATAGTGTGAGTTGGTATTGTAGTTAACCAACGTTAATTCTTTTTAACTTTGATCCTTGTTTAGTAGATACATCTCAACAGCATTATTTAAGGAAAAGCACAGCCTGGAATCAAAGGTAGCAGTAACAGTTACTCAGAACTGGCCATCTCTGGGCATACTCAATTTTGTTAGAGATCCCCAGAGAAATAATGTGTCTTTGCTGAATGTTCTCAGCTGTCTTTCTAGGAGTTACTGCCTGCCAGTTATATGGAAGCTCTCAAGCTCAGACAGCTTCTGAGCAGCTATTGAAAATACTATAGACATTAGAAAATTTACTAAGTTTCACTAACCCTGCCAGAAATGCATTTTCAACCATCCTAATAATTGTTCAGATGTAAAAAGTTTAATTTTTACATAAATCAAAAGCACAGCTTCTCATCATCTTTCTTCTATTTGCTATCACCAGAATTACACTTCTAGTAGTACAGAATACATATTTTAGATTTTAATGAAAACAAAACCAAGTTCTTCAGCTATGCAAATCTTTTTAATGAGTTCTAAGACTTGTCTGAAACACTCAGCTAAACAGAGTTATCACTTAGTACTGCAAGCCCCAGCCTTCAAGAGCTTTTTGATGACTTACAATAACTTTGCTATTGTTTAACAAGATCACAATCACCACCTGTCTATCATGTTGCCATTGCACTCATGTCTGAGCTGTTCATCAACTGGATCTATGTTTCCAGGCAAGCAGTCACCAAACTCTGTCTTAAAAAGCCCTGGCTGAAACTGCAGTGATCCAAACACCAACAAACAACCAACCGGAGACATCGGTGCTGCAGGGATAGGGTGATTGACCAAGGAAAGTAAATATCAGCAGAAATTCAAGTTGCAGTTCACCCTACCTGTCAGTCAGCATCTTCCAATTGCAGCTAAGGATGGTCACATTTACCAGTGACCGTAACTGAAAATTTGGTATCAATAGTCCCATTTATTGATTCTGGGTTTTCTATAAAGTGTGTGTGTGTATATATATATACACATACACACGTAGACACACACATGTCAAATACAACAAAATAGGATATGTGCCAAATTCCCATTCACTGATTCCAAACTGGACAAGAGATGTTCTTCCACATCAGCCATTTTTACTCCTGTGGAAATCATCTTTCTCTTCTACAATAATCATTACAAATTATCACAGGCACAGAAGAAATAATTCTCTGGCATTGGCAAGGGAATTTGCCAAATGCTTTTCAAAATGAACCACAAAAATCATTAGAAAACAGCAGAATTTAATAAAACACAACAGAGTTTCTGCCTCCAAATCAAATATAATCTTATTTGACACTACAAGCACTAGAGGGAATAATGCCATCAGCTTGCTTGCACATAAACTGTCCTTCTATAAAATTCATCAGGCTCATCTCACAGTTCTTCCAAGTTGGAGTTTACAGTGCAACTCTTCAGCCACCTGCATTTCTAGAAGTTAAAATTCCACTGCAATGGGGTGGGGGTGTGTATACATGTATTGACAAATTCATTTGAGGCATATACTAATAGAAGCCCCATTCTAATTCAAGACCGTGAAACATACCATTCCTCAATTATCTATTTTTTTTAACAGATGTACAAGTATAACTAAAATAAGCTAATTTTTTGCTACTCAATTTATGTAACTTTCATTTGTATCTAAAACTGCAGAGTATTTATAAAAACACAGTGATTTTACCTTGGTGGGAATCCGAGATGTTAAAAGAAACGCTCGACATGATGCCAAGACCTATTGAAAAAATAAAAAAAAAAGAACAGAATTTGTAAGAAACATTTAATATTATAACAGATTCTTTTCCAGGAAAATCCTGAAACCAGGGGAAAAAGCCTCTAGCAGAGTGCCTATAGATTCTCTCTGCTGTCATACACTGAAGGAAGCAAAACTGGGATCAGATCCAGTAGAACAGAGTGAAGAGACTGCTACAATCTAATCAGCTATGAGCTAGTTAGCACACCACTGAACTGAAGAAATGTATTTAATCAATCTCTCAAGATCATGTAACAGTGACATTTTAAAAAGAAGCAAGGATGAGAACTCCTACCAGGAATATAGGATGTACTTAAATGTAAAAAAAAAAAGAAAACAAGATTATCATGGTATTATTAGCAATATAAGAGACTGTAAGCAAATTGGGGGGTGGGGAGAGGGAAGTTCTGGATATATTTGGGGCATTTCTAGAGTAAGAATGCAAAGATTTCTCATCGATAGCACCCGCATTTCTTATCCAGCACAGGCAATGGAAAAACACAGACTAGTGAGATCAGTGACTCTGGGGAGAAAGCACAACAAAACTAATATTTTGGAAGCTACTGCCAATCAAAATATAATGATTTTATATCATATCACTCCAATCTCCAGTAGCACATCCCACTCACAGATTTTACACTTTGCAAAAGGAATGACTCATCTTGCAAAACTACAGTACTGTTTGTTGATTTACCTACAGAATTATCTGCTGTTGGCTACGTCTTTTTCCAGGAAAAAAAAAGAGGAAAAAAAACCCCTCTATTTGAACACCTGCATCAAAATCCCACAGTGCATGCAGAGCTTTTCACACAGCTAGGGCCTCCTGAACTCAACCCTGCTCAGTAAGGATCCATGATCAAGTGATCAAGTTGACACAAAACGTGTTCCTCACTTGGAGAGGAAAAAGCAGGCTGAGAAGGCAACCCAGCATCCAACTCTGGACACTGTCCAAACACTTCAGGGACTGGATTTCAGCTTCAGTACCACAGCTGAATAACATCTTGCTAAATCCTAAGAGCACAAGGGCTGTACCAGTGTTGAATATTAGCAGGTTGTTTCAGGGTTGATGTGATTAGAGCCAGTGCTCTGGTTACCACCTGTGTAAAGCCCAGCTGCTGCAGAACCACCAGTGCCTCCTGTAAGGCTCAACCCTTCACTGAAGCCCCTTATGACAGGCTGGCTCTGTTGCACAAACCTGCTTCATTTCCTTGCTCATGCATAGGGCAGAGACAGCCTCTCGTGCTCTCCTCCCCTGGGATAGCTACACCTATCCCAAGTATCTCTTCCACAATCCAGCACGAAGAGAAAGGCGAAGGACCTACCCAAGGGGTTTTTCCACTGCTCAACCACAGTTTCCCCAGACTAGCAGCAGCTTTGTCTCACAATAATAAAACCTTGATCTTTTCCCTCCCTCACCCACCTCCTCAGGGCAGACACACACAGTAGGTGCACACCACTCTCCTGGGAGCCTCTGGGGATGATGAGACCCCTGCGCTCACAAAATAGCTGAGAGTGCCACTCTTACTCATGAACCCATCCACAAGCTGCCCATGTCTGAAGAGGGGTAGGTGATCAGGCATCCTCCCTGCATCTAGCACCACCAAAAAACCTCTCCAGTGTCACAGGCAGAGCAGCCTGTGGTCAGTACACCTCAGATGCACAAAGTGAGATAGTCAGGGGAAAGGAAACCTTTTGAAGAACTGCTTTCCATATTTCCCTTCTAGGTAGCAGCCAACAGCATTAGAGATATCAGTCCTCTGTGTATGCCACCACAGTGGGACAGCTCATTACAGGAAAGTCATGTCACAGTCTTGCTTTAAAATATTTGCTTGTATTTATGGGTTCAAGCTACTTTATGAGCCTAGAAAGGGTCGATTTAACATGACTACAGTACACATGAGCCGTCCAAACAACAAAGGTAAATGTAAACCAGGCAACCAGAAGCCCCTAACAAAATTATGTTGGAAAAGAATGTTCCAACAGAGCACATGGCAGTGAATATTCTCCGGGCAGATGTAAAAATGATCCCAAAGCGATCTTTCTAAAACCAACGAAGCTGAAAAACCCACTTACCTTAAGATGCATTTACATGCAAAGGAGAGGCCTGCTGTAAGATGATACTTCCCACTCAGCAGGTAAAGAGCTACTCTTGAGCAATAAGATGGTACAAAAAAAAAAAAAGCCTGAAGCTTCTAATCCAGTAACACAAATTTCTACGGTTTTCACAGTTGAGACTGTCACAAACAAGTAAGAGTTTGATTTTTACATAAAATCAATTGAAGACAAGGTCAATTATTACTGCAAAATTAATGCCCCATCTTGACAATAGTAGGACTAGATTTATTATTTTAAAGTGTTTTTTTTCCAGTAGCAGAATTGGCTAAGATGAGGCTTGCCATTTATCACAATTTTAGCTGTTAAAATCTGCAAGTATACATTGTAATCCTTGAAAGGATCAGCTTTAGTTTACTGCTTTCTGATTTTTCTTTCTAATATTTTCAAGATGTTACTGTGACATCTGCATTTTAACATCACCTTTTATGCTCACATTTAGCAACAGGGTAGCCTGTACCCCAATTCAACTGAAGACTTGCTGGATAAGCTGTGAAACATGAATGGTTTGTTTTCAATTACTTCCTTCTCCTTGATAAGGCTGCAGTGCATAAACAAATAATGGCTCTTGGGATCTGGCTCACCCATGTCTCTGTCAATTGGATTCTGCATGGTTGTTAGTACTTGCAAAGGCAACAGAACATGTGTTGCAGTCTACTCAAAAACACGTACCACTCTAGTCCTTCCCTTGAGAAATGCCATGCTGGTGCCAAAGGCAGAGGCACTGGAGGTGTTTTCACACTGACAGTTCAAGTTCCCTTTTAAGAAACAAGTTATTTTTGTGAAGGAAGATCCAGGTCTCTGTGCATTCCTCTGACAAGAATAACGAGTATATGTGTGATTGCACCATTGTCTGGGGCTTTCAGAAGCATCCAGGAATGCTGTTTTTCATGAATAGGAAGATTCTAGATTTCCTGGGGTTTTTAATTTCTTCATACAAAGAAACTAAAAAGCAGAAGCAGCCACCCTTACTCTTGAGCAATCCTCACGCATCTTACTGAGAAAGTTCTGCCACTGTTACATTCATTTTGCACCCAGGGAACCTTGAGCACAGAAGTGTCATGGTCAAAGTCACTTGGAAGTCCAGAGACTCAGAGCAGCAGACACCCTAACTCCAGGGCTAACGTGGAACAAAGAGCTCCCTGGCTCACAACCCATCAGGAACACCAGCTGGACACAGTGTATAATCCGCCTTATCATCTGATAACAAAATGATCTCACTTGTTCAGCTTAATGCGTCACAACCCCACTCCTTCATAACCATTTTGTTTGGTCACCAGTAGTACTCAATCATTAATAAATTAAAAGATCCCATCAAAAGATAAGCACATGCAGAAAGAGGCTCAGGAGTTGATTCATGCTTTAACACACCTGTAAGCCAGAAGGTTTGCAAGTGACTGATGTGACGGCAGCAAGCACATCCAGGCAAATTTTATACAGGGTATACAACCTGGCTGTTGCTCCACGGAAAGGACAATAAAAGACAATTATATTTAGTTAACAGCAGCTTTGGTCTGTCTTCCTACTCTGCCTTTAAGAATAAAATAGAATTACGATTTGAATTTTAAATGACTCCTACTCATACACACATACCCAAGTTGATGCTTTATGTTTTTATCATTCCAAATTCTGTAACACTCCCTATGCTGCTCAGAATGCACATGAAACAAGTTAAAATTTGGAAACATTCACCAAAAACATATCCTGCAAATTATTTCTCTAGAGACTCATGGCCTACAAGGTCATATTCTATTTACCAGAATACATAATATGTTTCAGTAAATAACATAGATTCTCTATGAGCATATCAATGTAACAACCACACAGATGCACTTTGTCATTATTGTCAAATCCTAGCCTTATTACCCATTTTAGCATGGTAAATTAAGTTAACAGGGCTGCATTGGGTTAACCCAGTCACCCTACACGGCAGTCACTCTTGGGAAGATCTCTAGAGAAACACCAGCTTTGTGCTAATTGCATCTACTCTGCCAGACAAACCACAGCAACTAAAGCTACCTTATCTATATTTAAAGCAGTTTCAAACTCATAAGGAAATTAAAATCTTCTGAAAAACACTACTACCCTTTTTAAAATGCCCAGGAACAAAGAGTTCTGGAAAACACAGTGAGCGTACTTGGCTTCATGACTAGATATGAAACAAAATGAAACCACCTCAGCACTTCATGGGCCCTGGGAAGTTGCATGATGCTCCCACCACTCAGTACCACAGACGTTTTGAAACTTCCTTCTGCTGAAATCTCAAAAGAAAAGATGATTAACCAAATATTTTTGTCTTGCTGGAAATTGATTGACACACATACTTAAAAAAACCCCAAAACTCAGAACAACAACTGACTTGTACTTTTTGTGGTCAACTATTGCAATTTTACATCTTAAAATGCACTCTCCATACCTTTCCTTCTACCGTAGTTCCTTTTGCCCCCAGCATCTGCCATTTTGTCAGCCTCAAAATTGATTCAGTCTCTTTCATTATAATTTACTTGAAGAAAGAAGCATTTGTAACAAGTTTTCTTCATTCTTATCACATTCTTATGATACCCATCATCTTGAAAATGCGTTGAATCCAGAAGACAGTGACTTTTCTGTAAATACCTTAGTTATACCATCCCCATTTTTATCATTATTCATTACCATTACTATCCAGAACATCATCATTTTTAAGTTTCCACCTCTAACAGTCGCTTTATGATTTCTCTCATAGGCTTTCCATTGCTACTGCTGACCCAGTATCTAATGTACACACAATAATGCGAGGTAAAGCAGCAGCACTAATACAGATTTTGTTTTGTTAAAACATGGATGAATCAATACATGTTAGAGCATCCAGTTTCCCTCAGTCCCTATAGGATCGACCGTTCATTTCCCGGGTTGCATGCCTGATGCTGTAAATGCTGCATCCTGAAGCAACTCGAGTTCGATTAGATAAAAGGCTCCTTTCAGCACCATGTTAGAGATATTAGAGCTGGGTTTGAATGAGGCAGTTCCTGCTAAAAGCACTGAGCCTCCCTACACAAAGAGGCTAGCTGACATCCTGGAGGGCTTTTTGGAGGGCTGATTAGCTCAGGCACAACAGGAACATGCATGCTGCATCATCTGAAATGGTGGCATCATTTGCCATATGGTGGGTTTCTCTGCAGAGCGCTGACACCAGCGAAAAAGCCCAGCTCAGCCCCAATCTGAGGGCTTGCAGCACCACCATCTTCACCCACACAGCTCTCTCCATTGAATTTGACTCTGATCATTTGGTCTCAACTACTTTTGAAGCATTGTCTATGATAAAATCATTGACAGACCTTATTCACTCCTATTCCAAATATCCACTTATTTGTACACCAATACGAAAGCAGTCTTTTGCAGCTAGAGAAGATCTGTTAGGAAAGGGTTAGTGCATTTCAGTTCACACACAAAAACCAGAGTTTCTGCCTCCCTGAGCTGACCCTTAGCCAAGCTGAACACATTCCCAGGCTCGCCTAAGTCGCTGGTGCCTGTGTGGCCAGCCAAAGACCAAAACACAGTAAGGGGAGCTGTTACTTGCATCAGTACAATTCTCTCCTGCCCAAGACAGGGGTAAGCTCTGCAAGTAACTACCTCAGCCATCCTCATGAATGGCTGCTCTGCTGCATGTTTCTGTTATCATTCCTGAAGTCAACCACTGCTTCCTCAACAAGGCCCCTTACTGGAGCCATGGACAGAGAGAGAGCCTGCTTGCCACGGGAATGCTGTGCCCTGCTACCACACTACTTTAAAAATTCAAGCCTGCTCTGTTATGTGTCACCAATTTCTGTATTTTCTGGATGGCAGAGGATGGTATGGGAAACAGTTTTTAGCTGATTTTATTTTTTAATGTTGCTCAGAGATCAAAGAGATGGCAATAAATCTGCCGTGTTTAAAGAGAAGAGAAGCACCTTTCACACTATTGTAGGGAACAAGACAGGGGACACCACAAGATGGCATAACGGAGTGCTTCACACACATTTCCCTTTCAGTCCTAGTCAGAGGACCCATTACCAGAAATGCTTATTTAGCTCCTGGAGAGTTGTTCAAATCTGTAGGGCAATTTCTGCTTCAGAGGCAGCAATGAACAAATCCTGCCTAGAAGACATGTTCGAAAAAAGTATCCTTGTTTCAGAATTAATAACAACTAATGCATGGACACTCAAAGATTTGCCTAAAACAGAGGAAAAATGAAGTGGTAAAGCTTGAAAGAGAAGCTTGGACTAAAAGGGTCCTAATTCTGATGTTTGAGAAGAAACAGCATAGCTTGGAGGTTTATCAGCAAATTAAGACAAAATTTCCAGACATAACTAAATTTATTCCAACAGCTCTAGCAACACTACCACTACAGGCAGTGTCCTAGCCCTGTGAACAGTTTATAAAAGACACATGAATCAAACTGTGCTTCTTTAATACCTGTGACACACAAAGAATATGAACACTTGCTATAACCTTGTCTGCAACGAGTAAACCATCCAGCTATTTTAGTAAAGGTGGGATTTCAGAAGAAACTGAGACATGCTCACCTTTGCCCAGACATCACCTACGGCAGCAATAGGACCCATGGACACCCCAACTGTCAAGCCCCTGACACTGAAGTAGCTTGGGATGTGGTCACCAGTGGTGTAGCCTGGGACTGTCCTGATTAAGAGACTTTACATTCAAATGTTTTGTTTTTGATGCTATTAACCACAGAGCTGCTCATGGAGGGGCAGCCATCTATTTATTGCCTGTGTGTACAGGGCTCCCTTGTTCTAGTAACCAGTCAGGCACGGAACACAGTTTCGTGGCACTGTGAGAGATGTCCAACGCAGAGCACTAAAGTCGACGCAACCCCCTGCAGACTGCAACGCTTCTTTGTCATCCTGCTCACCACCACACAATTCCCAACAACAAAAACCGATAATGCTGTAAAACACTAAAGACCAGAAGACCCACCTACCATATTATTAAAGCCTGCTCTGAGCCATAAATACAGGAATCAGCAACTGCATTTCAACAATTCAAAGTCCTCTCCATGGCACTGGACACAGCCAGGGCTGATCCCAGGTGAGGCAGAGGAGGGGAGCAGGCCCAACCACATGTAACTCATCAATGGGGGGTAACACCCCAGAGGAGGCTTTCCTTCTCTGCACCTACATTACACAAAAATAGGCCACTAGCACATTAGTGTTAGAACACCTTTATTTCACATTTTTTTCCTGCTTTTGCTCTTACCTGTATACAGCCATTTTACAGATTCACTGTTGCAATTCAGGTTACAATGTGCCTCAGTGGAATACCTTCCCCAGGTACTCGCCTTTTACAATGTTCTAGGCCCCACAGTGCTTGGTTAAAAAGCAGGTGAAAACATTCTGTTGACCTGTAATTCAAAACACCCTGGGCCCCAGCATTTTCAGTGCAACAATTTTTTACACTCTTGTACTACTTCTCTCCATCATAAAAGTATTATTCAGGCACCCTTTAGAAAAAAACCTCCCATTACCTGTCCATGGTGTTAATAATAAGGAACCTCCATCCACCTTCTCTCTTCCTACACAGCTTCTTTCTGTTTACACACAGCAGTTAAAACTGGAAGCATTTTGGTGTGCTGCATATGATGCTGTTTCTATGCAGAAGTAGCTGGAAATAGATTTTGCTATTACAGTGCTTTTATTCTTATCTTCTTTAATTTCATCACTTAGAAATGTCAGATTAAACATTTTGCAGTGATCCTTGGTGATGGGATTGCTCCCTTTCTAAGTGTGTCACAGCAACCATAATGAAGAACTTTAAAGACCAGAAAATGAAACAAAAACTTCAGGGTCAGAGGAAATGCAATTTGATCCACAATGCAAGCATTTTATAAGAAACTCTTCTATAGCCATTCCTATTTGCTTTTAGTTACCAACAATTAAATAAAGATTCAATTATTGAAGTGCAATGCACTTAGCTACACTTATTATTCAAATAAAATAAATAAGCAGAGTAGAACAGTTTTCCTCAATAGCCACTACCATACACAAAAAAAAAAATTGACCTTGGATAGCCCCAAGAGCTAAGAGCCAGAGAAAGATATCACCTTAACAAATCTGTAGAATTAAGTCTTTTGTGTAGTCTCCATGGCATACACAAATTGAAACACAAACACAAACCAATGGGCAGAGAATCATAAAAACCCACAAGCCAAGGCAGTTCTTTCCCAAAGAAACCATTGCTGTGGGTGCAAGACAAAACTCCAAAACTCTCTTCCCCATTAGGTCCTGAGGGGATGCAAGATCTGCTCCTCTACACTACTGCAGGAGCCTCATTGCTTGTCCTCAGGTGCACTCTTGATTTCCTTTTCTTCCCCTTGCTTCCCCATAGTACCCCTTTTTTATCTCTATCATCTGTAAAATACAAAGTACCCACTGGAACTAACATGACTATGACAGCCACTTCATCCCTAATCACCTGAGCTACACTGCAACACTTAATCTTTATATACTTTGATATCTTAAGACCCATCTTTCCAGAGACGGATGGTGCGTGAATGCTGAAACCAGCTGCTTGGCCATTTAAAATCCTTAAAAGCCACCACTATCCTCACAGCCCCCAAACTCAGATATTTCGTTACATTGTTTTATATTTTATAAAATGACCTCTTTTACAGCTATTCTATTTCAAATGTATCACACTTCTCCTCTGCTAAAGAAATCTGTTTCTTTCCAAGTTTGAAACACCTTCCAGAAATGGAAAAAAGGGAGCAAACTACTCCTCTGTCCCTGCACAAGGAAACAGGGCTGAAAGGGACTTCCCTTTGCCCACTGCTATCCCCACAGGAAACGGGCAGTGAAAGGGAGGCCCCTTCCAGTATGGAGCTTCCCTATAGCTCATATAGGTGGGAGCTGAAGGTGGCTGGGGCATCCCCTGATGGCTTACAACCCACCCACCAACTCAGCTGATGAGTAGCTACCATCTCCCAGGGAAAACTCACAATAGCTTCTCTGTCAGACACTTTACTCTTACAGCCAGGGCAGCTAAATAACCGAGGTGTGAACAGTGCTCCCACTACCTTGTCATGCAGGTGCATGGTGCTGGATACATTTCTTCCTTATGATATGCTGCACCAGATGAAGGCCCTCCCCCTGCTCCCACTCTGTATCTAACAGGCAGGAAACTCAGCAACCAGGCCAACTTTAGGCAGTGACACAGCTGATTGCATCTGGCTTCCCCTTAGACAGAAATTCAGGAATTGCCACATTCCAGAAAAGCAATTTTGCCTCCAACATGCTGCAAAAAAATACTTGTCAGTCTCCCCCACTCCCAATATGCACACAGTCTTGTCTACCTAAGTAGTACAAGCTACATGCCCTGGGCAGAAACCACTAACTAACCATTGATGGAGGGCTACTATTCTTTGTGCTGATTTTTAAAAGTCTTATGATGTCAATTATCTAATGCTGTTAATCATTAATAAAGAATATGCTCCTATTCAATATAAAAGCCATTTTCATCGTTCTGGTTTTGTGAAGATTCTTGAATGTATCACACTAATATTGCCTATGGGTTACTTGTGCAGCTTCTTATACAATATATTACCCTGGCAAAATGTGTGCAATAACAAAACATCCCCATTTATCTGAGAACAATGTCAATTTCTAACAGGCAAATGGAAAACAAACTTTAAAAAAAAGTCAGAAACCATGCTCAAAGAAAGGAAATTACAACTCACTGAATACAAAACCCAGTGAAGGATTCTGCTCTTCAAACTTAGGAGTTAAGTATAACAACTGCCGCAACTTGGTACATAATACTCGGTATCAAGTTACTCCTTGATATACAAAAGATTTCAGTGGATTTTAAACCACCTATGCCTCTGAAAATTTGGAAAAAAATCAGCTTGCTTCCCCAGAAAGCCTTCACAAGATTCTGATGTAAAAGTCATCTAGGGCAAACTCTTTCTCAGAACAGTTTTCTGTGTGAATTTTGATTTTATAAGCACTGATCCACCTGCTTGAGGCTATGGAACCATTGCTCACTTTAGAACACAAGAATCTTAGGGAGAGGAAGAGAGCTTTTAAAGGGTTACTTCACTACTTTATTACTTCTAAGTTGTGCACTTACAACTCACTCTGCTTGTCAGAGCAAGCTACAGAAGTATTAAGTGAACTAGATCCTCCTGGGCTTTATCATTTTATCTAGAGTAATGATTTAAGATAGTCCACAAATTGAAGAGCTTGTAATTTTCTCTATGGAGGTATAACACAGTCTGCCAAAAAGGAAAGTAAACCTAAGAATGGCCTTTGCTCTTTTTAGGTTTGGTAGGTTTGCAGGCAACTGTCTCCTCATTCTCCAGCAGCCAAGCCTTTCCCAGTCCCCTCTGGAACAGCTTAAGCTCTCCTGCTGACCAAGCCAATCTGGTCTCCAGAGCTCCTTGCTGGGCTACACAAGGCCCAGAGAGCTCATGGAGCAGTGTAAGGAGCAGCAGCACTTGCTGGGCTAGGCAGCCCCTAGGAGCTGGCAGCACAATCCCCAACCTCAGGAGCTGACAGACCCCACTTCCTGCAAGCCATGCTGAAATCTCAAGTGATCACTCTTGTTACACACCCTAATAATCATCTTGGGTAGACAGAACACAATTCAAAAACTGTAACTGAGACATCAGTGTTTTGTTTTTAAAGGAATTTCTTACAGCGCAAAGCTGGTGTAGGGCCACAAACAAGAAGGGAAGGTTGATGCCTAAAGATTTAGCTTTTATATTTTTCAGACCTTGTGCTGCTTTAGTGTAACTCTAAAACTCCATATAGTCTGTTAGCTCCTGTTCTCCCATTCTAGTTAGACATAACAAATCCTCTCTAGGCCTGGACGCAAGGACACCTTGTTGTCCCAGGCCCTGAAGTATGTAAACTAAAGCTCTAAAAGGGGGGACAGACTTGGGGTAAATTACATCATCATCTGAAATTGTAATTGGAGAATTAACCCTAATATGTAAATTGATCAAAACTTATAAAAGTGTAAAAAACTTGTGACCAGTTGTCCATCTTGGGTGTAGCCTCTCCCAGAGAGGGCTTTTGTCTATCTGAGGTGTACCTATTGAAGGCCCTTCAATAAATACCCAGTTTATTCTCTTAATCTTGTCTAGCCTCTGTTCTAGGTAGTCTCTGATTAGGCATCAAGGTGAGCAGCCACCTGGCTCTGCAACAGTTTGCACTGCAGTGAGACCTCTCCTCTCACAGCCTAAATTGCAAATGCCACCAGCACTGAACATCAAAGGGGCCCAGTACAACCAAAGGCAGCTTCTTCTGCAACTGAACGTGTTACTACAACAAACCAAGATCAGCTTAGCAGCGATATGGCCCAGCTACCAGCTGCATCAGAGGCATAGGAACATGATGCTCCAGGTGAGCCAGCTGCCCGACAGCTTCCCCATCCCGCAGGCAGGTCCTTGAGGCTGGACCCAAATCCACACTGTGGTAAGTCACCCAGGTTTTAAGGAAATGTAAAGCTCCCTTGAATAAAACAAGTCAGTAGGCATCCTGACTGCAGCATGGATGCAGTTTATAGCATGCCCTTTCCAGGCTTCCATCTTCCTAAGCACCATTCTGCTCTTGCCATCAACACAGCCCAGCTGACGATCAAAGCAGAGAGAAAATGTAATTCATATAGAGCTTCAGGAAGACAGAATGCCTTCTAAGCATGGAACCCCCATGACTATTATCTCCACCTATTCAATAGCATGGCTGAAAGCTAACTTGCTCACCTACCCCTGGAGATGTACTGGGAAGCCTTCAGCTGAAATTCAACGTATCACAGCCAAATTTTTTCATGCTGTATCTTGTCACTGCTCTACCTTTAGAACTCTTGACACAGAGTGTTTACACACACATTTGTGACTCTTTTTTAAATCTTCTAAAGCTAGGCAGTACCTAAGTAAAACAGAGCCCCAAAGGCCTTTAGTAGTCTACTACAAAGAGACTTTAACCCCAATATGTTATCCTCAGGGCTTCAAAGCCAATGTGAGACAAAATCCATGCTACAATCATGTTGAACCACCACAAAGAAGCTATTGCCATTCTTCTTTTCTTTTTGTAAAAAGTTGTGGTTTCTTTGATTCTTTATGCTGGTGAATGGGGTTTTTTGTTGGTCTGTTGGGGTTTTTTTAACTGTAAAACCAAAACCAAACATTAGTAATTGTATTTCCAGTTGCTACTGTTGCCTTTTCTTGTCACCTACTAACTTTAGAGGGGATTTTAATACTTAGTTTAGTAATGCAAGATCTCATAAGTGAAATATTAGTCAGTGTCCTGCATACAGAGAAAAAGGGGATGGAGTTTCTAGTACTGTTTAATTCCATACCACG
Source organism: Pomatostomus ruficeps (assembly GCA_013400735.1). Lineage (NCBI taxonomy): Eukaryota > Metazoa > Chordata > Aves > Passeriformes > Timaliidae > Pomatostomus > Pomatostomus ruficeps. The sequence goes on along the minus strand of VYZT01029264.1, from coordinate 78,123 downwards.
CACATCATTGCTGGAGGTGTGATTTTGGCAGGAAGACACCAGTGCCAGAAAGTGGAAGCATGCGGTTTTTGCTTGGCTCTGGGGAAGAAGATGCCCTGTGCAAGAACTGTGCTGTCACCTCCACTCCGGAGAGCTGCCCTACACCAGGACTATGCCAGCACCACCGCATCAGAGAGCCTCAGTTGGGCCCAGCCTTTGTGGGACACCACATCAAGTACTACCTGGCGAGGGGGTTCAGTGGTGAATACCCTTTTGTGTGTGATTAATATTGTTGTGGTTATTGTGATTTTCAGAGAATTGTTATTCCAGCTCATCATTTCTCCTAGTGTTCCACCATTATCAGAGAGGCAGGGGAAACAGAGCAGCTTGAGTGGGTTTAATTTTCCAGCTAGGTTTTAAACCACAGTCCACCTAAGTTTAGTTTGTCAGAACAAGGCTTGCAGGTGCAATTTTAAGTTTATGCCAGTTATAAAGTATGGCTTTAATATACACGCACCAATTTAGCTAAATTTGCTTCTAATGTTACTATCATCGTTAGCCTAAATTCACAGTAACACTGATTAACTATAACTGGAGTTATACATCAACCATCAACCGCTTCAATAAACTCACCTGGATTCAGTCAATTTTGCTGGTATTCCCACAGAAGTCAGAAAGAAAATTGTCATTCAACTGTGCTGCCTAAATAGCCAATTAATGTGTGTCGTCATGATTTTTTACCCACTTCTTGTTTATCATCTCTTCTCAAGATCTTTCATTGCTTGACATTATAAATGGTTTTTTTCCTTTTGTTGAGCTTTGATACATATATCAACACAGGAGTTTTGTACAACTAAAATTAGAAGTTTTAAAGAAATCACTGTTTGAATCACAAGTTTTTGAATTACATGTTTAAGTTCCCAAACATACCATAAATAAATGATCACTGTCTTGTTAGCAGGTTTGCACAAAATTTTACTCAACGGACTATCAGATATATCGAACATTTGAACTCTGCCCACACACAAACACTTGTATTATTGGATAATTAACTTAATTATTCAGATGAGAACATTAATGATGTCAGTAAAGCACAGCCATCAAAACTCAAAACCTCCCACCACAACTGCAACCCTGAAACAAGCCCCCAGCTTTAGCTTCTATTTCTTCTGTGTCAGGATCCTGTGATCACTCAATTTGTCTACATTACTGCTTTTTATTTTCTTGCAGACTAGATACAGATGTCTTCTCTTTCCTTTCATAAATCTTAGCATTTCTCACACAAGTGCACCAAGAACTGATGACAGGGAGAAGAAAGCATCCATGTCAACATGTCTGTGATGGAATGACTTTTCAAATTCAGTTGCATTGCAGAGCTCACATCAATTCTGGAAAGGCCACTACCTCCCCCCTGCTCATAAATTAGATGGGAACTTAAGAGATCTTCTGTCCTCAAGTATAGATATCTCCTAAAGTAGTGGTCAAGGGAGGTGGAAACAATGGGACACTCTATTGACATCTACTCCAGGCTGAGTAAAGAAGCTCCAGGAGACACTGTTTTGCTCAAGCTAAAAAAGCAAGAGTGCTCACTACCCTACATGTTTAAAAGAAAAAACAAAATCTGGCTTTTTGCCTCAAACAATCGCATCATCATGATCATAAAGTACATTTTTAAGGAGGCCACTCCCACCCTAGAAGCTGTTAACATACACAGACATGTAGCTAAGGCCCTAATCTAAAAATGCAGGTGACAGAAGCAAGTCAATATAACCCTTTCAAGAAGAGATGCCAAATACCAGGGTTTTTAAATAATATATCTATGCCCACTCTTTGCATGATAAGGACCACAGTGCTTCATCCAACCATATCAACATGGAGCCTGTAACCTCAGCTCTTCTCAATGTGATGCCTCAGAGCAGTTTCAGAAGCTAAGCACCTGTTGTGGTTGCTAATAAAAAGTCTGAAGAATTTTGCTTTCAAATATGCAAAAGTGGGTGGGGAAGAGGGGGCAGTTTCACTTTCCTGCAGCCACATGAAAATACATAACAGCTTTCAAAGTACATTATTGACTCACTCATGGTACAAATCAATCAATTCTATGAAGTTTCTGAAGCCTAGTAAATTAACTAGAAAAAACACAAGCTTGTCTGGCTCCTCAGGGTTCACAATATGTGATTTGACCCTGGTTGTAACAATCATGTCACTATAAACAAATGATGAAGGAATCACAGCTCTCTGAAAACCCTGGTACTCAATAAGGCTCCTTCCAAGAGGGTCAAATCCTATAGACTGCAGGCATCAAGGAGCCCTGCACAGAGCCAGTGCAGCAACAGCTACAAAAATAGGAGGTCACTAAATGCAGATGTGATGTAAGACACAACCACACAGGGCCAAGCCCCACCTCTCATAATCCGGTATCATTCCTAGGGAGGGGAACACAAAATGGACACTTCCCTGCAATCAAGCCAGAAAGAGGATTTAATACAAAGTAAAAACACTATAGAAGTGACAAATGTCAAGGTAATCCAGTTTTGAGGACTAACACAATTTTTCCTCTTCACTCAATTTCTAGTCTTTGTCACGTTTCTGCTTCCAGCAGGCTGCGTAATCAGTCCAAAGACTTCAATAACGCACAAAAATCTTACGTGTTAAGGACAATGATTTTTATTTAGACTGTCTGAAGTTGCTACTTGTTGGCAACATGCCAACATTCTGGGGAAGAACTTTTAAGAAGAAAAATTAGGTTGAGGCTGAGCAACTTCTTCAAATGTGCTTCTGTATGATTTGTTCTGTGTAGAAACAAGAGAGATTACACTTACAGCAAGTTGAATGCATCTGGAAAGCCTGGGCTGCTCTACTGATAACAGCTCTGCTCATGCTCAGTCAGCATGCTTGAGACACGGCACGCTTCCTGACACGCAGATCATGCAAGACATGCTGGATTCTGGCTACTGAGTTCATGTAAACTTGAAAGAGTGGCTGTGATACTCAGATATCCAGCATCCATGGTTTCACCTGGATCACCACAGGCTTGGAAATCCAGGAGAAATGCACCATACCTACCTTCAATATTCTACCAAGTTTTGGTTTCCCCCTACCCTAAGTGCAATCAGATAACATGACCAGAGAAACTCAAATGCACATGGGTTGCCAAGATCGAGGATAGAAGTTCACAAAAGGGTTAATCTGTGCCAGGTCAAGCCATCCTGATTTAAAAGCTGTGAACACCTGACACTTACTAGGGACTGAGCTCTCTCCCAAAGGCAAGTTTACCCTGGGCTAAATTTGTCACCTTTCATATGCCTATGTTGCAATTCCAGTGCACTCAATTCTTATGTTATCAGATGCACAGCCTGCCCTTTTGTCTGCAGCTGCTTCAGTGCTATTTGCACCATGTTTCTGCCTGAAGGTTTGTCCCTCTGCTCCTGTGCCCATAGCTTGAGAAGCTCATAATTGGCAGATCTGGGACACTAAATAATTCTTAGTGAAAGCCAGGAAGCCTCTGAAACCAACAAACAAGAAAAAAAAAAATCTCAGTCGGGGATGTGTGTATGTGGAATGAATGAAAAACAGTGGAAACATAAAACTGTGTGAAAATATTTCTTTCCAGGTCACTTTTACCATGGAACGTGTTTTGATTCTCTAAATTCACCCTCTTGATGTTATAAACCCACCCCTTTTCATTAGCAAATGCATAGCGGGCTGCAGAACCACACTTTAAATGAGATAGTGCTGTGTTTTATTCCAGGTTATTAGTTTGAAATACCATCCTTTGCAGTGCATTTACTCCTGTGTTCATACAGCTAGTACTGCTTTTATAATGGAGCAGTGATTCAAGTATTTTCTGGTTCATTCTAAAATATTAATGCAGAGAGACTACAAGATAACCAACAGTTTTAGAGAAGCAAAAAAACCATACTGATTTGTGTTTAATTTGCTGATTCCTGGATAAGAGAGAAACCTTTTGAACCTACAAACAAATGAGGCCATCTGAAAAGTATGAAGGAAAGGATAAGACTTAAAAGCTAATGTATTTAAAAGACCCAAACAAACTAACTAAAAATTACAATCAATGCTATCTCCACAACCCATAAAACTGGTACCTTTCTAGTATACCCTCAGAAATCAATTCTGTTATCAAAATACAGTCAGCAAACCTATGTAACACACACACAAAAGGAAGTCTAGAGTTCAACAATCATCTCTGTCTTACCCTAGTTATTAATTAAAGCAGATGGCAGTGGGGGTGTTAATAACTACACACAATGTGGGACACTAAAGAGGAAAACATCAAGCTTTACAACAGTCACACAAATACACAGTGCCTTTTTTTCTAACCACATATTGAAATGTGCAGAAATTTTTGAGGATTATCTAGCACTGGAAGCAGAATCTACCTCCTCTACTTTCCTCTTTTATGCATATAAACTGCTCTCTTTCAAGATCCAACTACATCCACTAAACCATTGATAAGCAGCAGGAAATCTAAATCATTCAATCCAAGATGAAAAATCTCCTAATTAAAAAAAAAGGGAACTAAATTAATACCCTGGAATAATACATAAAACTTCTTGCAAAGCAAGGAGCACTGCATCAGACTTGGCACGCCACATTCTAGGTCACACTTGCACAAAGCAGGCAAGAAAGTGGGGGAAATCAATTAGAAGTGAAAAGCCTCCATGCACGTGCCAAAATGCAGCCTTGGGATGCAGCTGTGCACCACATCTAATCCAGCGTAACTCGGGTAACCCAGAGAGGCTGAGCCCACTCTCCCCCAGTTCCATCACGCTGCAGGGCACTTGCAGAGCCACACAGCTGCTCAGGTTGCTCTGCCAGGCTGAGGTGCTCTCACCATATGCACATGCACTGAACTGGTTCTCCAGCACCTGATATAGGTGTCTATTGCCATGTCTATGCCAGCAACCCAGACGGGAGAGCAGTAACCTCTGCCAAGGGGGCAGGTGGCAAACAGAAATGGAAACTTCCCAGAATGGGCAGAGCTGGTTCAGCCAGAGCTTGCTAGCCATCTCACAGCAGAAGGAGGGCCTTCCTCGAGAGATGGACAAGTTCCATTATTTTAATTACCACCCTTTTGTTTTTCCTCAACAGAACAAACCCCCAAAGAGCAAAGCAAAGAGATCCTTAGCCTAACTTCTCTTTAGAAAGATGGGTATAATTATTGCAGCAAAAGAGCAGAAGAAGGGCAATGCAATTAAGCAACTAGTGATGCATCACAGCTGGATGACTTTAAGTCATCCTGTGATCCAGGTGTACAGACCCAGCCCTGGCAGCCCTTTGTTCAGGTAACCATCACCTGGCACTTCACCCCCAGCATCCTACCAGACACAGATAACTCATTTCGAGATGCATCTGATGATAAATCTGGCAAAGGTGTTCCCTGTTGAAAGGGCAGCACAGGCATGGTGGACATCCGTGAAGGAAAAACAAACGCTGGAGACCAGTAGGGCAGATCACTGGGGCACTTAAGTAGCCCAGTAACAAGCTCAGACGAGGGTTTATATATTTGTTTAACCCCTACACTAGAACGATCAGTGCCATATGGGTGATTAACCCTAAATAAATAAAAAGTCACCGCTTCCTACAATGGATGGAAAACAAAAATGCTACATGAACTTGTACTCAACTTTTCAGAAGGACCAGAACAAAATCCAGCTGTCGTGACACTGTGCTAGCACCCATCCATTCTTTAATAGCTGTAACCTCTCAACTTCATTAATCAGGGACCTGCTCAAAGTATCCACAGCATGAGCTCTGAATTTCAGTTTAAGAGTTAACTTGCACAAAGAAGCCAATACTTGTTCTGACAATCCTTGCTCACTCTTGGGAAAAAGGAAGCCACTCAGACATGTTGCATAACTGCTCATCGGCACCGTCAAAGAGCTTGAACAGTAATTGGAAAACTAATATCACTGCTTCAAAAAAGTGCAAAAATACACAGTGCAAAGCCCATTAAGAGGATAGATGAGGAGACAGACATACAACTCCTCTCACTGTCAGGCCTTCTTCAGAATAATTTAATGCAGGATCCAAAGAAAATGTCCTCCCACGTGTATTGATGCTAATTCACAGAATTAAAAAGCAAACTCAAGAACACTGAAGCAAAGAAATGAGTTCACTGTAAAATCAGCTTCCAGTTTGGGCAAATTAACTTGGTAGCATGTTTCATTCATATGCCTTAACATACACTAAGTATATCATTTTGGTCAAGTGGTCTGTAATCCTGGCACTTCTACTATCCACAGATACACAGGTGGTTTCCTAACAGCTCTTTCAGCTTCCATTTATCTATTGCATCAGCCAATGTACATTTGTACTTAAGACAATTTTCTAAAAGGATCATGCTGTTTTTTATTTTTAAATAAACCATAATCAGAAAACAAAAGAATGCCTGAATTTGCTTGCACAAAGTTTGTTTTGCTCGAAAATTAAAAAGCAGACATCACCTACATGGTCAACTTCACAGCAGCATGGAAGAAGACATTGTGTCTACTTGGAGCAGAAGAGGAAAAAGCCTCTAATACAAAGAGAAGTATAGATCAGCTATTCAGCTGGTTAAATAGAAAAGGAAAAATATTAAAACATGAGACCTGATACTTCTCTTACTTTTAAAATCATCAGCAGTTAAATAGAGGAAAACAAAATTAATGTGTTTTTCAGATTGGGTGTTGTCTCCATCGGTCCCCCTCCCCATACATGCATAGAGGTATACAGTGGAGGGAGAAAACACACAAGAAGGATACACAGATTTATTTTCACAGGACTTCTTTGGTACTAAAGGAGCAGAAGACTTGGTCAAGAATTTCTTACAATTTTCTTCACATTACTGGAAGAAGCAATGTACCCTTAGCAACCCCTTGCATATTACTAAAATAAAATTGTAGTAAACGTTCTTTCAGTGAAAGGTAACATGCTTGGCTGCATAAAATGTTAATAGTATGTAATAGAATAGAGTATGTTAGGTTAGCCACAGCATTTAACACTGCTGTAACTATATTTGTGTTTGCTTTCCAATGAGAACAACATGACAACATACAGCATCTGTCCCAGAACTGTAGACAGTAATGAAGTATCATTTTATAAAACAATCTTCTCTTTCAAGGTACTAAATAAATAAAAGATACCTGAAAAGAAAACCTGGGTCTAATCTTCAGAAAAATGCTCTAATAAACTACAACCTAAAATTAGACATTTCAAATGACAACATTTTCCAGGGTCTCTTTTTTATACATTTGCAGTGCACCACAATTTTAATAAAAATAGCAAAGGTGGCCACAGAGTCATTGTTTGGAGTCTGCACGCTTGGGCTGCACTCCAGCCCTTGCCAGAGCACCTCTCTGATATCCCAAGCTTATCGATGGGTCCTTGCCTGCTCCTGCTCAGACCTGGTCCCAGCCCTGGGTGCCTGCAGCTCCTTGGCACTCTCCCAGGACTCCGAATCCCGAGTCATCTCCCTCCTGGAAAGGTCATGGCCATGCTAAATGAGTAGCTAAGCAGCACTCTCCAACCAAAAATGAATCTTATCAGTAGGAAAACAATACAGAGGAGTACAGGTTTGAAATAACGAATGCATATCCCAAACCCCATTTACCTAAGTGACTCTCAAACTCCCGTGATGGAGACCTGGGAGAAACCCTACCTTCTTCACACTCAACAGCTTTTCCAAAACAAGGGCCCAAACTCTGCCAGAAAGGATTTTTTTAACTGTTCATAACCCTTTGGCTCACTGATCCACACAACTGCCAGACAAAACATGTTTTGCAACTTGGCTGGAGCTCTGAGCAGACTTTTAACAGCAAAAAGCTCAGGAATTGTCTATTAGCCACCCTTGAGAGGCCTCCAGAAAGTATTTTATTTCAGGCTATTGTTTTGCTACCAGCTTTTCCAACAGTCTGCTGTTACCACAGCACATTCAAGTGAGGTGTAACACCTCAATAGGTAACTGAATGGCACAATACAAGGTAAGCAAACTCCCCTGCCGAATGAATAGGGCATTTTCTTACTTAATTACAGGGCAGTTGTCAATCAACACATGCATTTAAAGACCCAGCTCCAGAGTTTGCAATCATCAGAGAGCAGCCTTGTGTAAATACACCAGAAATACACAAATACCCTACCCAGTGTTGCCCTGAACAACTGTAGATAAATAATATGAATGGTAATATACTTGACGAAGAGCAAAGATGGAAAACTGCAGTTTTCATGGTTGGTTAATGAGATAAGCCCCAGCCCAAGGCAACAGACTCTACCAAATAGAGTAAGACTCTATTTCCAGCTTATTTTAACGATCTAGATTCTTTTCCTGAGAGGGATAAACAACATACTTGCTGTGTTATCTAAGTGTAGGTGAAACAAACACGGCAGATAAATCTATTACTATTCATTCCTGTAAAGGAGTTAGACATTCAGTAGTGAACATCCACCCAGGTAAATGAAATAATTAGGGAAGAAGTTCAGAAATTAATTCTACTCTGCTCTCTAGGCAGCTGTCAGACTGCAATGATGAGCAATTTATCTTCCATCTACAACACTGTCAGCAGACAAGCAGAGTCACTGGGGAAGCCAGCTGCAGCCCACACCCTTCACAATACAAAATCCGTGCCTCTGAGGAAGGAGACACCAGGGAACTTAGTCGTTTGCCCAGCTGCCCCATGAACTGTGAAATACTTGCACTTCCCTGCTTTTCCTTGTCTGGTGCCTGCTGCCTGAGCAAAGAATGGGTGCCCCTGAGGGAGCAGCTCCAAACACATGCCAACCACCCACTATGCTCTTCCACCCTTTGCTTGGAATCAGCTGTGCGAATCCCCACACCTTTCCATCTCCATGTTACTACAACCTGAGAAACCCCACGTGGCAGCTTAGGAAGCCAAAATGCCTCACTTACCTCTGGTCTTGAGGGTGCCACAGAGAGACAGTCACACATGTGCAGCCAAAATACTTATCCCAGAGCATAAAACTCCCTCCCACACAGGAAGAAACAACTTCAGACCTGCAGGCAGGCAGCTTGAATCGATGGCTGCCGCTGCCAACTATGTGCAGGCATAAGTGTTTCACCTGGAAGAGCAGGTGAGAACTCGACTTCTCTTCCAGATACAAGCTACTGTACTACAGGCAGTGCTGACACCCCCTTCCTTCCTACCAGGGGTTTTGCAAAACACCTGTGATTGCATGAGGCGGAGCTTTTATCAGGTGAGCTTGCAGTGATGGCAAGGCAGTTTTATTTTACCTTAAATGCAACGAGAAGTCAGAAACCACAGGGACAAAACTTGATGGCACAGATGCTGAATTAGTCTGAAGGGGAGGTTGGACACACCACACGACCGTGACACACGGCCCTAGCGACCTGGCTGAGTAGCCAGGTGGAAGCAACAGTGGCCCGCACATTTTGCAAGTCCTGGTAGGTGCATGAGGAACAGAAGGGCATGCTGAACCAGGCCAGGCTAATCAGCTCATTGCACAATCCCATGACTAACCTACAATGAGATCAAAACCATCAACAGTCTTATCTGTCTGTAACCAGTGTCAAACGGTGGAAAGTCACAGTTCTTTGTCACCAGTGACTCCAGAGGAGGTCAAACACACCAACAAAATAAATCTTACGAACTGCTCTAGTCATCTTTCATGAGTAAATCCACGACATCAAACCAGAGTCCATCCCCACAGACAGCAAAGAGTGCATGATCTCCATTCGTTGTCCACAAAATCACTGTCACCCCAATTACCTCTAGAAGCACTACTGACTACTGCTTAGAAGCACTACTTTTCAGCCATGACTCACTGCCCAAAGCATAAAAAGAAATTGCTTTGTACCCTTAGGAACAACAAAACACTTCTAGCTGGCGGCCGTGAGTCATGCATTTGAAGTTTTGTCTGACTTGAGGTATCTACTAAAACTGAAAACTTCAGGAAGGAGCTTGTTTCAAAGTTGTTTGCCTTGGATCATGTAAGTATTAACTTCCCAGTTTTCATCGGCAACAATTAAAGTTACCAAGGAAAGATATTAAATAAAGTGCCTCTATGAACTATCAAATGTTATCATCAGAATAGTTAATCTCTGCTTTTTGCCACTGTGCATTACAAAACAAAAAACTTATCTCAAAACCTTGAGAACCTTGAGAAAAATTCACCTCTCAACAGGGCAGCAATAAGATCTCCTTCCTACAAAGACAAGTATTCCAGGCAGCACCATCTCTCCTTTCTGAATGTGCTTCCGATGTTCTTACATCAAATACACATTTCAACATTTTCATGCATTCATTTTTGCTGAGCTGTCATGATTCCTCTCTCAGTTCTATGGGGAAACTTTTAAACAGCAATTAAGATTTGCAATGCCAAATGTGATCAGGGGTATCACTGAAGAAACCCCTAACAAAACAAAATGAAACAAACAAAAACCCCAAACAAACAAACAAAAAAGAAACCAAACACCAAAAAACCCAAAGCAGTCATTTTCTGTCTGACATGTGTTTTGCCTTTGGTTACACTCTTTATCAATATTAATATCAATATTAGAGGTACTGTGGTTCATTCTTATTGACTTTTGGGAAAATATAATAAAAAGTGCCATGCTTTCTTGAATAAAGACATGTTACACTGAAAACTCATTAATGATTGTAGGTGTTTCCACTTAAAAGTAATTCTGTGCTGATTCCTCCAGTCTTTTCTCTCTCCACAAACCTAACTTGCCATAAAGACAGAACCATTAACAAACAGGTGTCAATTGATGAGAATTAGCCTGTGATTTTACACAGACCTTTCTCCTTCTGAGTCCAAAAGGGCTCCTGTCCACTCTGGGAAACCCCTGTTAACAACGGAAATGTCAGAAACGTCACACTGGTGCAGCATGTGACCTTGCTGACTTCTGAATTTATAGATACCATTATTGATACCAGAATTTCCCTTCCCTGCTCTGCTCCAGAGAAGTGTTTTTGGTTAACAACATAGTGTACAGGTGGAGGAGCTGAGCCCTCTTCCCTACGGGGCTGAGCAGCAAGCAGGACAACAAGAAAGCCAACAGCAGGACTGCAGAGAAATAGCCACATACTGCAAGATGGAAGACAGGAAAAAGGGAAGAGCACAAATTAACCCAAGCAACATTAAAAAAAGAGCTACCAACCAAACAAAATGCAAACACTAATTGAAGTTTGCTCTGTAACTCATGGAAAGTGATTGTGGATTATAAGCCAAAACCATCTTTCAGATAGGGACCTGTCACCAGCTGTTTTATGTGCTCAAACTCTGCTCACAAAGCAGTTCAAGCTGTGTGTAGCCAAGGAGCAGCATTTCCCATTTCTAGATTTACATGCTCATGCTTTCCAATTCTTATCTTCAGTCAGCGAGCCCCACTGGCCTTCCTCCAGCAAACCCGTAGCCACCAGGAACCTGGCTTATGGAGGATTTTTTTTTAATTGTGAACACATTTAATGTAAGAAGAAAAACATTTCGTTCCATCAGTGTTGAACAAATCTGCACATGTGGAAAAGCAAAGTACAAGGCAGGTACGAGGCTGAACAAAACCAGCCTGCAATGCTCTTCAAAAGAACTCCCTATCTCATGCTATACAAGCAGGGCAGACATAACTGATGCTGTGAAAGCAAACCATTATTTTTGTAAATGATTCACCTGCAATAGCTTAACCAGATTCAGTAACTGTTTAGCCAGAAATCTGGTCAGCTTTCTGCAATTCCTTTCCCAGAGACAGTTATTCGGGAACACGCACACATGTGCACACACAGTAACTCTCAAATGCTGTCCCTCCATAGCAGGGCATGGGGCCTCCTTAATTGCATCCTCCACACAAACCACACTTGATTCTCCCTCTCTGGCTCCCACCAATGACTGCACTTAATTAACCTTGTTTACCAACATGCAAGTTCAAGCATGTATCGGATGAGTCTACATGAGCTTCCTAAACTGCTGGGAGAGATGGGGAGTTAATGTACGAAGGTCCCTTGTAAAAACCTGTTCTGTCTCAGAGCCCATGAAGAACAAAGCAACTCCCTTCAAGTATATTCCAAATGCAGATATCTAAAATACACTCCTTTCTGTCATTTTAACTGGGATTAAAATGTACTTTTATGTCTTCTGGACATATAAATATGAATACAGTGCTTTGAATTATAGCAAACAGGATCAAAAAGATACACTGTAAGATGCCCTTTATGCTGTCTTGTAAGTATGAAACAGCAAAATGTAAGAAGCTTCATATTTTCATAACCAGATGAAAACAAGCACTGAGCTCATATTGCAGAACAAACACGAAATTAGCTCTTGTACAAAGCCTCACTTTGGGCTTTGTACAAGAGCTCAGTTACTGGGCTCTATTCTCGTCTTCCTAGTCTTGGAGTTTGCCATAAAAAAAGCAGCACTATGAATCTTCTCACTTACTCAAAGCAGTGAAACCTCTGATGGCTGCACATGCCCCAGTGCAGCTCTTGCTTTCCAGAAAATAAGGTACACTCAAGAAGGCAAATGAAGCCTTCCCAGAGGCTTTCATGTGAGATGTGCCTTTCTCCACAGAACACCACCTCTCTCAGCAGGAAGGGCTGCCCAAGCAGCTGAGCGCTTCTCTCTGTACTACACATGCAGGGCCTGACAAGGAGCTGATGCTGTATGAAAGCGTTCAGAAGCTGAACTCTCCTCACACTCGACTGCAACCCAGCAGATTTACCTGGAAGCTGCTGCCTGCTGTCAGCAGCATCAGTGTGATTTTTTTTTAAAAAAAAAAGAGAACTTGGCACCTGGCTTCACAAGATGGTAGTTTGGATAATGCCATCACAAAGAGCAGGACCTACTGTCACTATGCTAAGGCTGTTAGCCAGTTCATAATGAACAGGGCAGCCTGATGCTGAACATCTCAGCCATTCGCACTCTGAATATGCAGTTTGGGCACACCATCACAAAAAGCAGCATCTACTATCAATGGTAACAACCCTAACGATTTTGTAGGGAAAACAACACTATTTCACAGGGGATCTTGGCCATCCTTGCTGTGGAATGCTGTGCAGGTGTGCCAGTGCTCAGGAGGAGGCAAAATTCAGTAGCATTCACTTAACCTGAGTTCTGCCAGAACAGCTTAAGCAATAATTCCCTCCCACAGATCACACTTGCAGAGGAGTTATGCTGGCAGGTTGGGAAGTGAGCAGCTGAGGGAGAAAGAGAGAGAAGGCGGAGCACTAGCACTTGTTGGCTGGGGCTTGTAGTCAGAATTACAAGCTGGACTATGGCATGGGTGCTGAAGCACTTCACGCTGCACACACAAGTACGCAGGCTTCTGTCTCCACAGAAAAATTCCTACAGCAGGAACATACTGTGAACAGATACGGCATTTCATTCTGTAACACGTGCAGAAACGTTTTTAATGAAGGTCTCCATCATCCTAAAATGGAAAGTGGAAATATCAACATCTGAGAGCAAAGTGAGGTAGGAGAACAATCCAATATAAACAACTGTAATGAAAAAAATATTAATTCTACAGCTAACCTGTAGGTCTTAAAGAAAGGAAGTACAAATCATATTTTGCTTTTATACTTATACACTAAAAACACTTGCATAACCACAGTTCAGATAAGCAAGTTTCCAAAATAAATCTAAGGCAGAAAATGTGTGACATGCAAGGCCCAGAACATCATGGCCTCTTCTCTATGTCCTCTTTTTGCACCAGCCTCATCCTATTTAACATCTTCTCTGTACTATGCACAGCTGGCAAAGAAACCCATGAATCTACTGTCCCTCATGTCTGAGAATACTTCTATGTAAACAAAAATTTTTGTATCAAGTTCTTTAGTGTACCAGGCATACAGAAGTAAAACACCCAGAATCAATCATGATTTTTTTAAAAGCATATTTTAAGTTTGACTAGATCAGACCGCACCACTGACAGCTGTGTCGGCAGTGTACACTTCAACTGAAGAAGAAAGAAAAATAGTCTTTGCTTTCACAAGGTGCACAGATTTGCCACTTGAGATATTCACTGGGGCAAAAGGCAAGAGGGTTTCTGGTGCCCAGGAACTGTCCTTTCGACTCAACATGCTTGGTCACAATTCAACCTCTTCAGGTGCCTTGAGTCTGAAAAGCTGGAAAGACCCCAGATACACATCTTTACTTCTAACCGCTCTAAATTTAGCACCTCAGTGAAGTTGCTATTCCCTCCTTTGCCCTTCCCCGTGATAAAGGCAGCACAGAAAAGGAACACACAAAAACCAACCAATCTGGCCCATGAAACATGAGCTACATTCACAAGACAAAAATAGAAAGCTTTCATCTTTCATTATCAGACACTCTACTGCACAGCACAGGAAGCTAAAGCTTGAGGCAACAGTAAGTTTCAAATGCTCCTCAAAATGTGAGCAAGGCTTTCCTTTTCTGCTCTGTGAAGGCTAAAAGGAATTGGCTTGGCAATGACAAAAACATTAGAGTCCAACAAGCCTCTCCAACAGCAATCCAAGCAGGCAGTTGTTTAAGCAATAGCATCATCCCCACTTCATACATTCTCCTGTTCAAAAGGACAACCCTTGTCTCCACATTTCTTCTGAAACTATGTTTTAAATCTTGAAATAATTTTATATCTTCAAAAGTTTAAGATTTTTAATTTGTTTTTAATTTTAAAGCTTTTAAGATTCAGTCCTAGCCCCCAGAGGAATTCAGGGGGAAAAAAGGAATAGAAAAAAAGCAACTGATAGGGACTTGACACTTCATGAACTTCAAAAACTGTACAGACCTCCAGCCTCCCTCTGTTAACAGCAGCCTGAATTTAATGGGGTTTGTATCTGCTCTCTAGGGTTTGGGAAGGGTAAGGAAGGACCTGAGGAAAGGAGAAACACTGTACTGCTCCTCTGTCAGGGTATGTCAGGTTCTTCCAGAAGTCCCCTCAGCCTCTATCTTTACAGTCTCAACAACAGATTATGAAGCCATCTGCTGAGCTTCAGTTTTTTAAAATGTTTTTATTTTAAGAGAACTTGTCACCAAGCAAAGTCACAACTCTTCCTCAAACACACTTTTTTGTGGTGGCTTGATCTTTTTATCTTGTCTATTCTTACCCACTCTGTAATTCCCCAGGGAAACCAGAAATGAACTGGTTTCAATCACCTCACTAGCTGGGAAAACGCTGTTGATGAATCTGAATGAATTTTAACACACTGTGAACTAGAAACTACACAAATCATTTAAATTTGTCTGAGTGATTCAGTCTGGCTCTCTCCATCATTCACATCTAACCCATTCCTAGCATTACTACACACTTTCAGAGAGCATCTTTTGGGCATTATTATCTGTTGAGAAATACCACATTTCATTACCCAGAAGTGTGGCTTTGCCTCTTTTGTCCTTGCAAAAAAAAAAAAGAAAAAGAAAAAAAAAAAAGAGTTCAGCACAGCAGCACAAGTACAATTTCCCTCTGGGCAAAAGGACAAGGTGCCTGGCAGTGTTGCCGTTGGATGGTACATCACTGAATGATGGAGCGAGCACTAGGAAGAGGAATTATTGCCACTCCTGCTTAGCATGAACAGGCATACAGAGCCATGTAGAGGAGGCGCAGGAGAAATGCTCCATTAGGGTGAAAAAAGAAATGAAGACAGTTTTATGCTTTTCATGGCTCTGCTATGCTTACTTTTAAACAATGCAAATTTCACTTAGGCATCCTGCAACACTTGTGCAGAGCATCCAACATCAAGATGCCCTACGGCCAACTTTCAATAGTCTCAAAATGGAATTACCTTTCTTATTTTACAGCCTGGGAAATTCAAGATGCCTGTAAGGCAAAGAACATGACAACAGCAGCAAAACTCAAAGAGTTTAATCCACTCAAAACTAGAAAAACCTCAATAATCGTCATCTGTGGACTCTTAAAGAACTGACAAATGAAATTGCAGAACTAGGTGCAAGGGCTTTAATAAAACAATTATGTATAGGGTGGTATATGATCTGAAAATATTCAATAACCACAGTAATTAGATTTGAAAAAATACAAGGCAGAGGAAGTAGCAAGCAAAGCCAAGTCATCCAGGCAACTACTGCTCACAAAAATCACCTCAATAGAAATATAGGGCATTGGAACACATTGTACAGGGAGGCATCATTAAAAAAAGAGTCTAAAGGAAAGCAGAATAAGACACCACATCAGCTTGCCAACACCAATGAGAAAAATCACATCAGACCAACATGACTATTTCTCAGTGTTGTAGCTCATTTTCTAGATGAGGGAAATGTTAGCTTCAAGTGAAAGGAATCTTAGCTTTAACACAGCTGAGTACCCCAAAACATGCACCAGTGTTGCTGAGGACACTGGAAAGTGAATTGTTCACTGGGAAATGAACAATTTTAATGTGGGTAGGAAACTTGTTACGCGAGACAAAATGAGGGTTATATAGAGACCAGACTATTACAGGAGTCGATATTTCACCTAAGACTCCGATACAAAAATCCTCAGAATTAACTCTAAAGGCCTCACCAGCAAACCGATGAGGGGAGAGGCAACTCCTCATATGACAGGGCACTAGAAAGAGTTCTGCGTATTTGCATTCTGAGAAGACTGTGAATGTCCCCCTTACTGATTCAGTAGATCTTGAAAAAGAAAAGAACTACTTAAATTTTCAATTTTTTTAACTGGGACTCGAAACAAGTATGGCTAAACTACTGACAACATGTGTCAAAAATTGGAATGCTCCTTACCACCAGGAAAGAAAGACATTGGATGGGTACAGTGGAGTCAAGAACCTTTCAGACAGAGTTTGGTTAACACATGAACACTATATTAGGATGTGATATGCCTGTAACAGCAGGAACTGGACTCAATGAACCAGTCCTCTCTTGCATGAGTTTTTTTTATTGATCAATATTTTCACAGATTTTGATGCAGGTGCCTCTTTCCTCTTCCACAAGAGCCTATTCAAACAGGTGGTCCTATAGTAAAACTTGTCAGAAGACTTTAAGACTGCACTAACTTTTCAGTTAAATATGCCTACAATACCAGAAGAGCTTCATGTTTGGGGAGGGGAGGGAAAGTTGCTTTGTTTGTTTGTTTTAAATTGTGTTATGCTTCCTTCCTCTGATCAAGTCTTGGAGGCGTCAAGAATCTCTGCAGGAACAAGTTCTGGGACTGGGTTCAGGTCAGCAACATCCAGCACACCTTCTCCTCAAAGTGGCAGAGGATAAAGGGCATGTAGCAGTAGTCTGGTTGATGCATTACACAGCTGAAATGCAACAATGACCTCACTGAGGAAAAGAAAGGTCTAATAAGAATTACAAAAACTGAGTTTTAATAACGGCACTGTAAGGTCTGGATTTTCCTGTAAGACATACCCTACACATCTAAATTCTACTTCAGTGCCCAAATTTCTTATTCCCTACAGACTAGCCTTTCCTATTACTATTTGTCTTTGGTGGAAGTCTGGTAGAATTTTTATTACATTCTTGTGCAGTCCTACTAGACACCTGGGACTCTGAAGATCTGTAGGTGCAGCTAGACCCAGCTCTATGCAGGTACGTCCAGCAGTGCATTCAGTTCTCACAGACTGCTTCCTGGATCTACAGAACTCATGTCAGATACACATATAAAGCAAAATTCTATATCCCAATTCAGTTATACAAGAACATTCTCACTAATGCATCTCATTAGGAAGCTGGAGGATGGTAGATGCAATGATAGCAAAAAAATTTAACATGAGTCTTGACAAAATGGCTAGCAAAAAACACCCACCCACAAGCATGGATCCAGAACAGCATGGTATGTAAGGTGGACAGAAACAGCTGCCAAGTATGATGTGAGCAGTAATAGAATATAATCAATAACAATGAGAAGAAAACTCCAGAACAGTTGCTTAACTTATAAAAAAAAAAGAATCAAAATATCCTTTTAAATGAGTCAGTAAATCTGATCTTATTTATTCCAGTAAATTGCAGTAACAGGAATAATAACATTACCAAACTGGAAGTTATTGTTTACTTTATATAAACACTAAGCCCTGAAATCTAGTTTGAAATAACACACACTTTAAAGTAAATAATTTTTATTTATTTATTCATTACCAATATTTAAAACAAAAACCCACTACGCTTCTAGACTTCCCTGTTGCAGAAAAAAACTGCTGCCAGAAAAATGTAATATAACTAAATGAATACTTACAAATCCATAATAGTTCACATCCCATAAAAATTGTTCACATTCACTAACAGAGGAAGTAAAAGGGCAAGATGGTGAAGAAGTGGAAAATCATGCTCACTAGTAAGTGCAAGCAGATTTCTATTTCTTATCAGCCCATCTCTTATTAGTTCTGCTAAACAAAGATTATCCTGCAGTCTCAAACAGCACACAACTGCCAGATATAAATGCTTCAGCATACACAATTACAACAAATTTAGCCCTAAAGATACATACTGCACTTCCCTACAGCCTGCTGCCATAATTGTAATCTCGAGTTTAAATCACTTTTTGCTGCATTTGGGATCTCACAGAGAAATCTGTCCTTTCCATAGTCTATGACTTGCAGCACACCCCAAAAACCAAGAGTACAAAGGAAACTTGCTTGCCATTCCCTGAATTTACTATACACACGCACACCACTCTGTCAAGAGGCTTACAGTTTTTGGCATTCCTTTACTTACTCCCATGTTCTTCATCTACTGAATGATTAGGGAACAAGCCACAAAAGAGCTGTATTGTCTAACAGATCAGAGCCTGATGGAAACGTATGAAACCTCAATTTGTTCAGGACCTTGCCAGTAAATGCAAACAAGTCCTTGTACTTCAGAGAATCCTGATAATCCTTCCTTACTTTGTCTATTTTACAGCTTTGGAAGGGGACGGTGCCTTGGGCAATGTGTAGCTGTGCCTAGATGGCATGAGCTGCAGAATACAGGGAAACATGGACTAGCTGATAAAGCAGCCCAGCTACACTACTATGAAGCTGCTGTTCACTGCTATCACCTCCTCCTTTATGTACTATACAGTTTCTAGTATCCAAACTAGCGTGGTTTAGGCTTGCCCAAGAATCTCTGGCCATTACATTTAACACCATGGAAAACTGCTTTTGGATTTCTAGACCCCATTATAATTAGAAATAACAGAAGAACAGATCACACTGAAAACTTGTGGTTTTTTTCAGACCAGGATAGAACACAGCTTAGTGAAATTCCCTGCTCTTATCTACCCAGGAAACACTCAGGCAGTGTACATGTGCTCTCCTGATTCCACCCAGCAATTCCAACAGCTGCCTCAGTTTATGGCTCTTGCTCACCTGCTTTGAGAGACCAGCAGCAGGTCCTACTCGAGATCAAAGGACAACACAGCACAAACCCGTGGGGCGGTCCCCATTAAACCAGACACTTCCCACTGACAAAGCTCCTTCAATGTATCAGCATTGACACACGTTAGAGATCACACACAATGGGAGCAGCTGCTTTCATCAGTATGGAAGAAATTTAACAGGCAGTTTGGATGTGTTTAGTGTATTTCTTTGAAATTTCTTTTCCTTAATTAAACTGTAGATTTTTAAAGACAGTCCAAACATGTATCTGTCTTGAAATCCTTATTCAGGGGATATACAACTCATAGAAGAACATGAGTATAACTGTGCATATGGAATCTGACTAAAAAGCAGAAACATTTGTTTTATAACCATATTACTTAATATCCCATGGTTTTGGCTGGTATATTATTCAGCTGAAATACTGAGACAGTTTAGAGAAATACTGATTCTGATGAAGGCTCAAAACACCTCCCATATTCATAAAGGAGCCATTTCACAAATGGCATCATATTCCTTAACATGTTTATCCTGAAGAGCATTCAAGTCCTAATTAGGAACAGAGCCACAGTGTGCTAAAACTGAGAAAAAGTATATTTAGATATCATCTATCCCCAGTGATCATGCAAGAAGACACACAGCATATGGCAGATGAGAAAATCAGAAAAGGGGAGGGGGCAGAAGAGAGAAAGAGACTGACTGTTAAAAATACTTCAAATGAATACTTTAGTGGAAAAAAAAATTAAAAATTGGGAAAAACCCACAAACAAACACCACCAAACCACTTTGTCATGAGCTCAGCATTTCATAGAAACATGTAGAGACATGTAGGCATTTTAAACTAAAATGACATCAACATTTCTATGTCAATTGCTTTGCCCTCTTTGTATTCACAAGAGGAGACATTTCTTAGTTCTATTTAATACCTTACACTATTAATGATTTTTTAAAAATTTTAACACCATTACTGAAATTCAACATTTCAACACCCCCCTCCCCCCCAATTGTATTTCAGACTTCTCATTTTGTGAATATTTCCCAAAAGACTGTTTTGGTTTTCTGAGGGACTTTTTTTTTTTTATTTCAGATAAGAAAACACTAATTTACTATTGCAATGCTAGAAGTTTCAAAACCACAAAATATTAATAAACTGAAGAATTACCACAAGCCAAGGATTCTTACTGCAAGCTGGTGACCTTTTAGAGGTAACTGAGAATTTCCATGAGCTCACTACAGGCAAAATTGTGAAGGGATGTTAACCTACCTTTAAGCATTTTACTGCCAAATCTCATAATATCTGGTGGTTTTCCTAAATCCCACACCTTGATGTTAGTATCAGAGTTATATAAGAGCCCATTTTATTCTCCAAAACCACCTGAACACAGACTTCAGTCTTGCAAGAAAACTTTGTATGTACTACCAAAGTTAACTATAAAAGCTATAAAATTGAGACACAAAAAAACCCAAGCACTGCTTTAAGAACAACCACAAACATCACAAACTTTTTGTCTCCTAACCCAGAAAAAAGGTCACGTGGAAAAACAGAATTCAGGAGGTCCTGCTGCACAGGTTTGAAATCTTCTTTTGGTGAGAGAAAGGCTCCTAGCAGAGTTTCCAGTACTCTGTGAAGAGACATGTCCAAAAAAGCAGGCGAAATGCATTGGTTTTGTAACGTGATGTCCTGTCACTTGATTATAACAGTCCTTGGCAGGCTGTTCCAGGGCATGGCCCAGCACAGAAACACTCAAGCCATGCTGAGCCACCTAAGCAGAGTACAAAAGCATTTAGTGCTGGTCATGGAAGTTGCTTCCTGGCCTGCCACAGACCCCATGCCGCGCAACTAAGTCAGCTTCCATGGAGTAAGTTGATCCACCCAGAATTCTTATCTCCTGTGATTCAACCTGAAAACAACTTGGCCAGGTCTTGAGACTGGGTTATCTCATTGCATCACCCTGCAGCCTTGGTGTATGGAAAGCAGGGGGGAAAGTGAATGAGGAGTCCAACAGCAGAGAAGCAGCAGGGAGGCTCCCTGACACGAAAGCAAGCACAGCTGCAGCAAGTCTGGCTGTGGAGAGCCTTCACCCCTGTTTGAGACACTGGCCAGGATTAACACCTGGTCTGACTCCAGTTGCACAGCCCCATCTATGAATGTGGACTGGTCACAAGCTCTCTATGGGGCTAGAAACCAAAACCATTAGCCTTTGGCATCTCATCATTGACTGTTGTCTGGTATCTGCGGTAGAAGGAAGCTGTTAAAATGAACATGGCAGTGGCCTCCAATAAATTTCTCCATGTAAACTGTAAACCATGTGCAGCTACCAAGGGAGTAAACAGAGAATGAAGCCAAACATACACTCTGTGACACACAGCCAGGCTGTAAAGGTGAAGCGGCTGCTGTGCAACTGCACAGAGCAGCAGCAGGGCCAGGCCAGGCACAAGGTGGCCCCTTCATCAAGTGCAACAACAGCATGAGCAAGGAGCCACCACCATGTCCTGACAGCAGATGACCCTTGAGGTGCTTCTTCCTCCCCCTCTGTCCCAGTGGGGCAGACAGGACTTTGTTTACATCTTTTTGACTGAAGACAGATTTTCAGGGAGCTGGTTATAACCACATCTTGGTAAACAAGCCTGCAGTGGCCCAGGGGACAGGGTAGCAGCCAGGCCTGCTCTCAGAACCATCCTTGGCTGCTTCCATCCCAAAAACGATGGGGCACATGACCTCAGGTAATGGACGTCCTGCCCACAAACGCCATTGCATCCCAAGCACCAACTGCTACATGAGGAGCCACCACCCACAAGGAAACACCAGCTGAGCACACATCTGGCCACCATGAGGCCATCTTCATCAACAGATGTCATTTACCTACAGAGAAATCATTTCCATGAGGGAAAAAACAGCAAAGACTCAGGTGTCAACAGGTGAACAAGCAGCAGAAGTTACTTCTGAATTTGCTCTCAAGTTTTTGGCCTTCCCTTGCCTGTTCGATAGGTCTTTTAGATATGTGCAATGACCACTTGGAACCTGCCAGCGTGGGTGCCCACTCTCCCCTTGTTGTTTATCTACATCTCACTACGGCAACTCATTCAGCAAGCTGTTACACTAAGCATAAAAACAAGCAAATTATACAGTAGATAAAATGCCAAGCTCATCTTGCACTGCCAGCTCCATTTGGGGGGAAAAAAAAGTGATGAAGTCTGCATGCATATAATCACAATAATTAGACACTTGTAACCAGCTGAACATCAGCATGCATGCTGAAATTAAAATTGCCCAGTGTGAAAAACTAAGAGGGCAGGATCTGTGCAGTCCTATCTTGAAGAAGAGAGAGGAAGTATTTTTTGGCTAATTCAGCTCTTTCTCAAAGAAAACCCTACAGCATTTACCATCTATCACTCACTAGAGAAGGGCTGTTGAGTTTGTTGCACATTAACATGCTCATCATGAGTAATTTTTTAAGTTGAGGAATTTAAAATTTGGCTGTGGGTGGCCAGACCTACATTTGAACAATTTAATAGTACTGTGCAGTTTGGGTTTGAGTTTTTTAACATTTGATTCTCTTGCTAGCATTAAAAATACCTCATTTCTTAGCTCAATGTCAGTGGTAGTCTTTTTTAAACACATATTGTGCAGCTACTCACTGAGAAAGCCTCCACAGAGTCTTTGTGACTTTAAATGAAAACCCTATTAATTCCTTAGTGTTTAAGAGTTCTCAGAATTAGTAGGTCAATAAATGTATAAATCCAGCATAGAATCAATCTTCAATATTGGTAATTGTCACGTAAAATAATCCCTTTAAAACCAGCCTGCTCATCCTGGAGACACTATTGCTAACTTCAAACATCAAAGTAACTCCCAATCAAAGGATTCAATACATTTCAAAACTCTCAACCCACCCTTTTCAAAGTTTTCATTATTTATCGTATTTTCAAACTGTATGTCTCTCTTAATCTTCCCTTTTACCCACTAAAGCAATGACTTAATTTTAAGAATATTGCTTACTGCAAAGACAAAACAGTAGACAAAAATTTGTTCTATTTAGGACAAGGCACTCACTAATTTTCTGTGCAAAATGTCAGCCAAGTTTTCCTGTAGTGGGAACTAGAAGTAAAGCTAAGAGTATTCTTTACTCGTGGTTTTTAATACAAAAAAAAAAATCCTTTTTCCCTTTTTGTTTTCATACATTATTTTTTCCATCTCACGTTACCACAATGTCTTGAACCTACATCTTTTTAAACACACAGACTACAGATGTCATTAATTTTACATAACCTATAGTGAGCCCACTTCTCCATTCACTGACATTTTGCAAGATATCGGTTTCAAAAAATTTATTTCCTATTGGATTCTGTAATAGTGAATCAGCAAAAGGCACAGAATAACTAGAAGAGATTATGAGGATATAATTTTATTTTGGACCTGTAGATTTCACATTGTCATACTTCACTGGGTAAACATAGTACAAATTGCTTTGTGAATTAAGTCTTCATGAAGGAGACAAAAAAAATGCAGGGATTCTGTTGCATGAGTAATACCAGGTTTAAAAGTAATAAGATATGATTGGAATTACTCTAGTTGTTCTTACTCTACTGTAATAAACTCAAGTACATAATTGGTGTAACAAGAAACAAAAACCTACCATAAGAATAAGAAAATCACAATATTTTTAGAATGTAATTAGTGCCTTGTTTGATGAAGCAAAATGAAAATGATAACTCATTATTACCCATGATAGGTATTAATCATTTTATCCTCTGATGACTTTTCTCCATACTCCTATGAAGTTCAGCATTGGTAAGACAGAACAGAAAGCTTTTCACATGCTATTAGATCATTTTGAGAAATGTTTGGGATGTGACAATGTGGCTTCCTCCAAACATTTACCATTTAAATTTCTTTTTTAAAAAGGGGGGATTTTCCTAAGGTCTTTAAAAGAAACTTCTCCCACAGCCAAAATTTTATTCTCAAGAAGTTCTTGATACAGATCTTCATTCAGATACTGGTTTCTGTTCTTCTTCTAGAAGCCATCTACTTTATATCTTATTGCACTTTTTCAATGAGAAATTGCACACAAGCAGTTTGTAAGACCAGATTCTCTCTTACTGTGTTGAAAGAGTACTTTCATGTACAGAGATAAGTCGAGCTGAAATACTCAAAATACAATTGCAAACAATAATTATTAAAAATTGTTCAGTAAATCCTGGAGGTCTTCCATTTGCTGAAAAGCAAGAAGTACAGGAAAGAATTTCCCTGGCTAAGAAACTGGAGTACCTTGCATATATGCAAACAGTCAGGCCTGCAGCTCCTCTTGTGAGGATTCACGTAGCACTTCTAAAGGCTTGGCCACCAAAAAAGACATGTGCAGGAGATACATCTGTGCAAGAGATCCTAACCAGCTCAATGAGAGTTGAAGGCAACTGGTTTTGAAAGCAAAGAGGTTAATAGAAAAGAGTTGTTGACGATCTTCATCCTTGGCCAGCTAAGAAATGGGTGAATATGGGTGTGTACATCATGAACAGTTGCTTTACTGAAGGATGCAAGATCCAGTGCCTCACAGCACATGTCATGGTCAGGATAAAGCCATTAGGAGTTACCTTTCCCACCCTGCAGCACTTCCCCATCAGGCTGTTTTTCCTGCTGCACACATCTCTGTATAAGAGAGTTGCTCTCACCAAGGTTTCTGACAACTTGCCTTCTTCATACAGCTTGTTTACACAATAAGATACCAACATGTAAGGAAAAAACAGTGCAAAGCCAATGGCTACACACATGCAGCAAACAAAAACTAGTGCAGCTGCTACTGAAGCAGCTATGTGACACACAGGCATTTAGGGTGCAAGACAGGTCCATCAGACCTATCGCTCACACATCCAGCAAACAGCACAAGGACAGACATCACAGATGCTGTAAGTTTGTTAACAGCTTCAGTGGCCCTGTGAAACTACTCCGGACACAAATGTTTAAAAGAAACCATTCGACAAGAAAATATCCACCAGTATACCCTAGGCTGGGACTGTTCTTTCTTTCCTTAGAGTTTCTTTTCTAGGCTTGTCAAAAGGCACCTTGAGCTGCCTGACCCCTGCCAGAGTGTAAATCTAACAGGCAAAGTCCTCTGGAGTTTGTCTCTTTGGAAGTCGCCTGGGGAAACCCCTGGACAACCACTTTGCTCTGGGTTTATGGCATGTCTCAGGAAGAGATTTGATGAGACAAAGCAGTTACGTGCAAATTCACAGCTCTGAAAACCACCAAAATCCTCTGGAACTGTCAGGAAAAAAAAAACCCCGCTTATTATACACAGTTTTTTATAACCATCAATAGCCTAGAATAGAGGGAAACACAATTAAGCAAAATTTAGGCAATGTTTGATGCTTCCTAACATCGAGCAATCCATGGAGGAACCCCACTACCAGATCACCTGACACACCTTTATTGTCAATGCAAAAGTAACTAAACAGACATGTCCAAATGTTTCTATCACTTCAGAGAACAAATCATTTCTCTCCAACATTCTTCCTTGCCCAGGAAAGAGTTTGCTCAATGACAGACTGTCAATTATTAACTAAGACTTAAGACTGATAATGTTCTGATAATAACTGCATAGGAAGAAAAAAATTACCCCAAGCAAACATTACTTGTAAAGACATCAAGAATAAACCTGAAACGATCCATATGGCACAACTAAGTCTCTAGTCATACAGATTCTTTTCAATTAAGAGAAAAAAACCCCTCTCAATTCTTTAACTCTTGCCTGAGAAGCCCCTTGAACACATAACCCTATGCTGAAGTATAGGTACTCCTTGAATAGCTGGATTTCATCATGTGCTAACCTATTTTGCTGAAATAGCGCCCAAATAACTTATAAAAATTTTATACTGTGTTATATAAACAACTGTCTAACATAAAAGTTATGTACTTCACTAGACACCCAGGCTTACTATGTTTAGACCTAAAAGAGACACCTACATCTGCTAAAGAAATATTAGCATACCTTTAACTTGCCAGTGATTTATAAAGTCTGCAAGTCATTTGTACCCCATGTGGTCACATACTTTTAGTCAGAGATTTAAGGAAAAAAAAAACCATGAGGGACATGTAGCACAATGTAAACTTGTTCAGGAACTTCCTCCTATATCCGTATAGAAAACAGTCCAAAAACAACCTTCAAAGAAATGGAAGAGGTCAACTAAGGGCCATTTTACCATTGGCAGCAGTAACAGGCAGCAACCCTGAAAACCAAAGAAATGTCTTAAAAGTCCTGTCCAATTTTCTATTCAGCCAGTTCACCTGGTTTTCAAGCTCCCATAAAACATTCCTCAACACTACTGCTTGTTTTAAAAGCCCCAGAAATTAAAAGTTGACCTAAGCCATGTGGGAAATTGTACCATCAGTCAGTGAAAAAACACTTTGATCCAATGCCACCATTCCCAAGAAAAGCCTGCAAAACTTGGCAGAAATGCAATGTTAGCCTTATGCTTTGAATGCTGAGCCTGAAAAAGCAGAAATCTTGCCTCAAAAGGCACTTAAAGAGCAGAGAAACAAGTTTAAGAATTACTGATTTCATGAATAATTTCTATTTAGATAAACTACTATTTCAGTAAACTCCCAATGTACTTAGTAACATACTTCCTGATTATTTTTAACCTACCAGCATGATTACTTCATGAGCTCTAATAGCTTGCCACTGAGTGTACAAAACTGCATCATGGGTAGTAGGCGAGCAAGGTGATTTCCACCCAGTCCTGTACAGCCAGGGAGATGATGTAGTTCTTGCTGCTCACCACCTGCTTTAAAAAGAAGTATCCCTCTTGATTATCCTCTTCCACTAAATTCCCAAGGGCTTCCTCCTGGTTTAACTCCTCCCCGTAAGATTTCTCTAGTAAAGGTCTAATCCAGAAGACTGTGGCCTCTCCACAAAATATGTCCACACAGAGTCAGGCAGTTCCCCCCAGGTCAGATGAGTGGCAGGAAAGAAGATACACTATCCAACCTTGAACAAACAAAGGTCAATCATCATTTCTTCTTTGGGATTCAACATCAAGCCTTTCTGGAGGTATGGCCATCCTCAGCAAATCCAGCTGTCATTTAGATGTACTTAAAAGGGCTGATTTTACTCTGCGGGATTCAAATGCAAGTCATTTGCTCTTATTATTACAGCGGGCAATTTGCTAGGAACTAGAATTATGGGAGATATTTACAATAAAATCAACTTGACTGAAATTCCACTTGGTGTGCTTCTTTTAGCACTCTGGCTACTTGGTTGTGCAAATTAAAGATTTAAACAATATGGCACATATAATAAAAACTGACTTTAAGAGTCTAGAATGTCTAGAACATGTAAGAAACATACACTTTCCAAAATAAACTGTAACAATTGTACATGGGAGCTCTTCACAGCAGCTCCCTACTTTACTTAGCTTTGTACTATGTGTTCTGTATAAGTATGTGCAGTAGGATTTTGGTATTTGTTATTCTACATCTGCACTTGTTTCTCCCTTCAAAACAATATGAAAAACAGGGGTCCAGAGTAGAAGAATGCCCATGCCCAGTGCAACACCCAGGGGCTGCAGCAATGGGAAGCCTGCTCTCCCAACAGCCCATCCTTCCTCTGCCACCCCTCCTTCTCTCCCTGACACCCCAAAGCCTGCCAGGCTGAAAGTGTCCTCAGCCCTACTTGTTTCACTCTGTTCTTGCAGCTTTCAAATAGCAGACACTGGGTAATACTGTAAAGAGTATGAAAAAAAACCCCAATAACAAGAAGCAGGATAGAAATAAAAAGAAAAAAAAAAGGACGTTTTCCTGGTAATGAAGTTTTTTGAACTGAATTCAGTTTTTTGAGCTGAATTAAAACATGTAAATCAGATCTTCACTAAAACAGCCACCAAAAACCTCTCTCTAAAATAAATACTCCTATGAAAAGGGAAAAGAGCCGTAAGGAACAAATTAATTCAGAAAATAATCATAATTATACAATATTTACCCATAACAGTGCTTCTACTGCCACATATTCAAGTAACCAAAACTTACAAGAAACAAAAATTTTTAAAAACCTGTTGGACAGCCAACATACGACCTTCTTCCTCCACAGAAATCACAAAATTACTAATTCATGAATTCAGCTAAGTCCACAAGTGCAGTAGCAGAACATCTAATTAATTCAAAAATCAGGCATTTCCCTGCTGACAAATCAGCTTTAGGTGGAAGGTGAGGCTGCTTAGAGGGCAGCACAGGCCTGGGATCTGCCGCAGATTGACACCTATAAGCTGTATGGCTCTAAGAACTTTGGATAGAAACCTTTATTGCAGATTAAATGTGTTCAGGGTAGCTACATTATAAAGACTACATTTTAAAAGGAGAAAGAATAAGGGGAAACATCCACAATTGTTGTGGATTCTTTCTGAGGCTTTTTAATTACAGATGGTAATTAATTTAATTTAAATTAATATCATTTAATTACTAAGCATTATAATCATAGAATCATTTACAAAGGAAAAGATCTCTAAGATCATCCAGTCTAACCGTTAACCCAGCACTGCCCAATCCACCACTAAACCATGTCCCCAAGTATTATATTCACACCTCTCTTAAATAGCTCCAGGAGTGGTGACTCTGCCACTTCTCTGGGAAGCCTGTTCCAATACCTGACCGGTTTTTCAGTGAAGAAATTTTTCTTAATATTTAATTCAAAGCTCCCCTGACACAACTTGAGGTAATTTTTTCTTGTCCCATCACTTGTTACTTGGGAGAAGAGACTGACTCCCACCTTGCCACAACCTCCTTTCAGGTCATTGCAGAGAGTGCTGAGGTCCCCGCTAAGCCTTGTCTTCTCCAGGATAAACACCCCCAGCTCCCTCAGCTGCTCCTCATCAGACTTGTGCTCCTTCCCCAGCTCCGTTGCCCTTCTCTGGGCATGCTCCAGCACCTCAGTGTCCTTCTTGTGCTCAGTTTTGGGCCCCCCACTACAGCATTCATGGTGCAGCCTCTCCAGTGCCAAGTACAGGGGGTGATCACTGCCCCAGTCCTGCTAATCATGACAGAGACTGTTGGCCAAGGAAGGCTGGATGATCAACTCGCTGGGTTTAAGAGGAGCCTTGTCCTTTGATGTACAAGAAAAGTGACTTGTCCATTTACAAAGCATCCTTTCCTCACAGTGAAGTCAACATGATCCAATAATTTTTATGAGGAACTTCCCTCATAAAAGGGATAGAAATTAATAGTAAGGTTTATATCTTTATCCCAAAGGGCAGGAGAAAAAACACCAGCATAGTTAATTACAAAAGGAAAAGAGTACTCCAGGGTAACCATGGATTTGGAATGAACACTATTTCAGAGCCAAGGAACAGGAATTATCTAACACAGTTGGACATCAACCATTGCACAAGCCTGACACTTCCAAGAAAACTTGTCTGCTAAGAAAAGCCTTGGATAGGCTCTGAAAACTTAAACAACAAAATCACTCTATTTTCTCAGCAAATGGCACATATTTTCAGAAAGAATAAAAAACCTCCAAAAAGCTCAAACCAAACATGACCCCAACCACGAACCTTGAACCAGAAAAGCCACCAGTATTTAATACAGCATTACTTGTTGACCCCATAATATATCAATCAACATTTATAGAACAGTTTTTAAAGTCAATGATTAGTTGATGAAACTTGGAATAATATTGAAAGGAGTAAGATGAATGTGTCTTTACAAACAGACCATGAAAATCTGCTTGTAGATAGGGCCAGGAATTTATAGATAGGGAAGTAACAGAAGAAACTATCAGTTCTAGAAAATGTTACTAATTGACAGGGACTGCTGCTCAACCAAGGCCGTGTTAAATTCCTGAACGTAGAGAAAAAGAACAAAGACTCAATAGAATTATGAATAGGTTTTTTTCTTTCTTTTATATAACAAAAGGGGGGTGCATATTAGAGAGAGGCATAGAGTAGGCATTTTGGGAAGTCTGTACCTTCCAACTACCTCAGCCCATGGGGAAAGGAAGAGGGTGATGCAGTCAGGAACTTAGGATAAAAGGGGGCGGCATCCCGCAGTAATTCGAGCGATCCCAGGGGAATACCCCATGGCCTCTCCCTGTATTCAAACAAAGTTACTGGACTCCCCTGTCTCCTTTCTGGACATAAACCTCTGGCATTGTGAATTTTTCCACACAATATCTTCTCTTTTTATCTTACAAATAATTTCACGACATTCTTCTCTGCTATTTCTTATTTCTGACTGCATATTTGAATTTTGTCAAATTAGCACGAATCCTAATTTGAATTCCAAGAAATTCTCTAATTGTGGTTTATAGAAACTCTTTAGGCCAATAAAACTTTAAATTCTTATGCTACACTAAACACTTAAAGTCACTAATTTCATTGGGTCTTCTGTATGGCATAAATTCATTGAAACTTTGAGAAAAGGTTTCTAATATAAAAAAAATTCATGTGATATTTAAAAGACAAAGTAATGGCTAATAATGTAGCAATAACTATGAAAAAGACAGTAGAGCACATAACTCAAAGGATGAGATTATGGGGTTTTTTTAAAATTATGAGTTACATAGATGTCTTTCCCATTTAGCTCAGAAATACTTTACTGGATTTAAGTTTGGCTTTTTAAGGAATGCTAAGTGCCACTGGATTTATTATGTATAAACTAGGAGAGGCTGGTTCTCAAAACTAACAACTTGATGTCAGATTTGTGAATGAACTGTTAAAGACAAGAAAAAGTAGATGATGAATGGCAGTATGCTTAGCAAACCTCATGATGAGGAACATTCACAGCAAACCACCCAAAGCTCATTTCTCTGCTATTCACAGCCTTCAGCTTGTACCAGCAAATATCAGAGGCACCAGAGAATTTGCTGGAGAGATAATGGACAAGAAGGGTTTGGGGTTTATTACATTGCACATCTTTACATGGTTTATTTTACATTTTCAGAAAACATGAGCGGAGGACTTACTTAAGTGAATTTCAGCTCATTATGGAATGCTTATCTTGGGTTTGTTCAGAGAGGTATTCAAAGACTTTGCTGAAGCCAGTGAAATGCGTGATGGCCACCTCAGAGGCCAGACTTTCCCCCCTGAACAGAGTAAGGGTGTTTGTTGGGATAAGGCATGGGAGCTGAGCTAAACAGAACGGAGAATACATTTAGACCAGCTCACAGGAAATCCCCAACTCCTAGGCAGCGGGGAAGGGGCAAAGGACAAAGCAGCAGTGAGGCCAGCAGGCCTGCACAGGCTGCCTGCAAGGCACAGTCCTTGCTGCCCAGGCTCCTCTGGTCCAGAGGGCAGCAAGAGCTGGTGCCTGCCCCTGCTCCTCAGGCAATCCCAACAAACACACTTCTGTGGTTGAGGGGCTTTCACAGGCAGGCACCCGAGCCTGCTGAGCCAGTGTCACCATACCCGTAAGACTGGAGCTCAAACAATAAACTTGGTAGAAGCTCCTGAGCCAATTTCTCCATGTCACCTGGAGCATAGGACTCAATTTTTCTCTCTTGTGTCCTTCTTAGCTCAGGCTACTGAAGCTGTATTCCTAGGCTGTGTTTCTTCCAGCCAATCTTTAGACTCTCAGCAAATAAAGAAGCAGCAAGATTGAGGCATTCATATACTGTTAGTATGTGAATGGAACTGGGAGGACTTCCCCAACCCATGTTTTAGCTTGTGTTAAGTATGTGCAGCTTTCATGTCCTATAACTCCTGACTTTTGGATTGCTCCCTCTCACATCTTTATCTTCTGTAGCAGTACTTCACTTCCTTTTGCCTTGACTGAGGCATTACTGCTGCAGAAGCAACTTCATTATTCTAAGAAGAATGTTAAAGATTAACATGAAGAATAAAAAACATTTATGTTGTAGCTCATCACAGCACAAATCCTTCTATAAAGTTGTAATATTGCTACTGCCTCATTTCAACAGCAAGTTTTGTTTAACCTTGGTGTATGTTTCCTTTTGCTCAAAAACACCCTAAACTGTAGCACTGCATATAATTTTGCGTTCTGTCAATGCCAACCCCCAACCCCCCCAAAAAACCAAACTTATAACTATGTAATTAGTGCAAGCTTTTTGTTCCATTGCTTTATTCTAGCTTCAAAACAGGAGATTAAAGTTTTGGTGAGCAATACTACCAGTTACATAACCCTCCAAAGCCCTGGATCCCTTACCACTGCTCCTACTCCTATGGTATACTGAGCCTTCCGTGTCTGGATCAAATCTCCAAACTCTTTACTCAACAGGCATCGAAAGAGTGTGCTTACCTAAATCCACAAGATGTTATGTTCTCAAAAAGGATGGAAGAGGTAACAGAACTCTAGACCCTCCAGGGAGAAGCAGCAGCACCCTCAGAGCCAAAGCATTTTGAGCAGGAGGTGCTTTGTAGAATTCTCACATAAGCCCTATTCCTGGAGAGCACTTGGCTGCTTTAACCTTGAAGTAACTTGCATACACTTTCAACTTTTGGCTATGCATTCATGGCATTTTTTTTTCTCTATAAATGCCCTTGCGTCTTAAGGAAAGTATTTATGCATGTAATGCTTTCCTGTAGAGGAAATAACTCCAGGTTAGATAAACAGTTAATGGGATGTTGTGGTTACAAGTATGTACCAGTCATGTCAGAAAATATGATATAACTGTTTAGTTATGCTTTCCAGACACTAAAGTACAGTATACCAGCATCTAAAAAACAACTTGAAAACATCATTCTACAATATTGCTCTATACCTATCACTTTTTGAATAGAGGGGGGCCGAGGGTGAAAAAAAAATCACTGTATTTTCCCCAAATATCTTGGAAACACTTAAAGCAAATTTATAAGTCATTTCTCTTCTGTGCAGATTTAAAACTCTTCAATGCTGCAGCTTTTCAAACTATCTCACAGACCTATGACCAATTTTCTGAGATCTCCACCACAGTCAGTCACATAGCACACGGACAGGATGCTAAGCACCTTGATTTTGTGTCCTGCAAAAGCACAATGCTTTGTACCTTTACTCAGTGCTTTGCAAACTAATTAACTACTTATAGACCAAATCCTAGAAGACATTTAATTGCAGGCTTTATTTTACATATAACATATACACATAAACCCATACACACATAATTCCGAGCTCAGTGTATTATTAATCCAGTCTGTCATGTGTGCACACATTTGGGACCCAAACATGTCCAAGTGTGCTTGTCCATGGACACAGAGTCTTCTCTGGAAACACAGCACTTTTCACAGCAGCACATCACCAGAGCCAAGGATGGGAAATGAGCACTGCTGCTCCAGCAAAAACTACCAACCAACAAGTCAGGATGGCCATGAACAGCCACAGAGGGAGTGCAGAAACTCCTTGTGTTAGGAGTGGGCACTCACACTCATTTTGTTCAAACAAATCGTGTTTTCTGCATTCATCTTTACCTCTCTCCCTGCAGGGCTGAGAAAGCCAGCCCTGCCACAGGACACAACTAACCTCCCATTCTCTCAAGAGGTCTGACAATTTAAGCACATGGTAAATAATTTATGCTGTAGATAGTTATTGCCCATAAGCAATCAGCTCTTCCTATTGCTTTGGAGTCAATGGCATTTCTACTGAAGTATTCTAAACAGTTACTACAATCCAACCTCTCAATTGAATAAATATGAGTTGATTATGTTAATAAAGAGAAAGTGCTGTCCTCCTTGGGAGGCCTTTCCCTGAAGAGTTCATGCAAGGTTAAAGATGAGTTTTGGCTGAGCCTGGAGCACTGGAGAACACATGGCTAGAAAGGCAGCTGCAGCCCAGCCCGGCACCCTGTGCAGTCAGGGTGCAGCAACCCAAACCCTGGCAGCAGAGATGGGCTGAGCCTCCTTCTGAGTATGGACATCTCCTCATTAACACAGATCTAGCAGAGCTTCTAGAGAAAATCCTGGCTGTTGACACCTCAGAGAGAGGCTTGCCACTCATCAGAACCCTGGAAACAGGAGAGTCCTCAGTTAGCCCATCTCAGACCCTGGTTGCTACTACACAGACTCTCCTTCCTCCAGTAACTAACAGGACTCCTCTCTTCCTGCAAAAACAGCCAGCATTATCAAGCAGTTATGGTAGTGGTTTCTGTGCCTGCAATACTTGCCAGTATGTAATATTCTGGAAGCTGAAAACAGAGGGAAAATATCCTACAAAAGAAAAAAAAATGGGTAAAAAACTATTTTATGGAACCAGGTAAGGAGCTCCAGATACCAGGGATTATGACATCAGTTCAAAATATGGAACTGCCTCAGACATCCTCCTTCATAACTGCACACAAGTCGCTAATGTCTGTGCCACAAGTCTCACCTCTGGCGCAGACACCCACATTTCCTCATCTCACAATGGTTTATGCAGTCCCAAGGCACAAGTGATGTTTTTCAGTCCCATCTTCTACTGTCAGACAGGCCCTGATGCCTGAATTCTCCCCTGTCAGCACATTCCTGAGCAAGTCGTTCAACCTTTGTGTCTTTGTTTACCTCCCAACAATACACTGCACTGACTGATTTGATAACGAAGTAGCTGCAGCCATATCACTCATGGTGTGGGTGGGATTCCTCTGCAAAATGGGACAGGGAAATCACCTATCGAGCAATGGTAAAAAGGGGTAGGTCACACTACTTTGGATAATGCCATTTTATCACAACTTAGAGCTGAAACTACAAAATTAACACATTACTTTCACTTTACAAATTTATTGTCCAATGACTAAAGCATCTTAGAACTAGAGCAATGTTATCAATTTCAGTCCTGCTGTTTTAATGTTATATAAAAATTGTCCTGTTACTGACAAAATGAAGTACAAATGCACTGCTCAGTGTGAGCCACATTTTAAATGTGAAGCCAGAAATCATTATAAAGAAAATACAAGTTTATTTTCATTTGCTGAGTTTTACATGCATTCCAACAGAAACATTTAACAGTGAGGCATCTGCAAAGACACAAAGTGAAATGCTGTACATGTACACATTTTTTTCTTTAAAAAAAAAAAAAACAACAGTATCTACTGATGAACAGGAGCTTCAAATAAATAAGTAGTGATTTTCACTACAAAGCTAATTAATAATGGAGAAATCCTTCCTTGAAATAGGCTTTTTCTAAGAGCACTACCAACATCCATGTTCCAAAGTGATGGAAAAGAGGGAGTTAACTGCCAAACAAAGAGTATATTCACTTGGCTTAACGTGCTAGCGAGTGAAAGGTAGAAAATCAGGGGCCAAGCCAGCAATATGAAAACAAAGCATAAACAGAGACTTGCTTTCAGCTCAGTTACCTGGCAGTGAGTCTATTATCACTGTTCATGTTACTGACATATTTTGCCCCCTTGTTGGGGAAAAATTCCTCACTTTAACAAATATGTTTTAATTCCTCATGGTTACAAAATTATTACTTGTTGCTTCGCTTAGAAGTTACAATCACAGAATTCACATGCCTCTAGGAAAATGACACCACCTAAGAAAGCAGCAGGTCAGTTTTAAACAATAGCAGATTAAAAAAAACTAAAAGTAGGAAAGTTCATGTTCCTTAATGATCTGAACGTCCTGTTCTTGCTGCCTGGTGTTAATCACCAGCACACGTCACTTCCTTGTCATCCACCCGCTGCTGCAACATGGGCACTGTTTCTGCACCCCGCTGCCAGGAGAGGTGGGACAAACCAGGAGCAGATAGGATGTGGAGGATTATTTCATCCTACTCTTACATGTAACATGTAAGACTGGCTGGTCTCTGGGACCCTGGCTCACAGTATTAACACAGCCCACACCAACTTTTGAACAAACATCTTTATCCAATGGAACCAATGTAGTACAAAACCACCACACACACACCATAAATACAAGGCAGTAACTCTACAAAATGCAGTGTCATAAGAGAAATGCCACATGAAACACCCCATTTCGTGGGATGGCTGCCATGTGCAAGCCACCAGTATTCAGCATCAGCATTGGTCTTCAGATCCAGTGAAAACCCACACAATTCCTCACTAGTATAGCTTGGCCTTATAATCACGAGGATACGAAATGGCTTTTGTACAATGACTATTTTTCTGCGAACCTGTGGTAAACAAAGCCTTAAAATCTTTATTACTTCACTGCATTAAACTGAGAAACATGCTATTATAAGCAAGAGATACAGAACTTAAGGTCTGCCAGGAAGGTGGCTGGTTAAACAGATATTCATATGAATTAGAAAATGCAAAGCCTTAGGAAACAATTGCAACTGCATCATATTCCTTTCAGAGGGCATCATCCAACCTTTATCCAAGTCAGATAAATTTACATTTCAATGATAAAAAATACATTTAAACAAGCACTGTGCTGCTTCTCCCTGTGCAGATAAAACAGCTGTGGGCATAGACCACACAATGTGTTCTCCTGGAAACCTCTGTTTGCCTGTTCCTATACACGGCACACCTGATTGCCTTCCTAGTACCCTCCTGTCCCTCCCTGGAACGCAAGAAGAGGATTTCTGAAGTGTCTGTCAACACACAATCCTTTTGGATAACTGCAATCATCCTTCCTATTTTCTACCATGTCTGAAAGGAAATAACCTGCTGCTATTTTCCAGACATCACACAGAACCTCCTCCATCTTCTGAAAGCATTTTTTTGTTGTTGTTCTCTTTTATTATGTTTTCCCCATATTTATTAAGTTTTTTACTCTAGAAGCATGCACTGTTTCAAGACCTACCTATAACTAAATGTCGAAAGAAAACTACCTAGAAACATCATGCTTCAACAGGCTGCAAACTCTTCAGTTCCAGAGAGCCTTTATCAGATGTAAATAACAGCTACCACACCTAAAGAAAAACAAACATTTCAGCTGCATGTTTCTCCACCATGTCCACTGTGGCAACTCCATATGATGCTTTCCTGGGCAAAGCCTGGGAAAGTAGAGGAAGCCTGCAGCATACTCCATGAGTCACACAGTCCAGCTGCAAGCTTCAGATTTCAGGACACACATCATCTTATCGTGATACTGCCTGACGGGTCATCATTAAATCAGCTTCCTTGCCTACACAAAGCAGGGAGCATCACCAGTTTTCTACAGCCAAAGAGAATCTGCTTCTGCTGATTTCATCAGCCATGAAATAATAACTAATCATTCATGTGATACAGTTTGAGGCTGAAGATGCATGACATGCTTAGCTGTAAGGATAAAAATACATAATTAAATGTAATCACAAGCCCAAGGAAAAAAAAGTGCCTCTTCGGCTGCTTCAACAGCTTCATCTTATTTCCTAGAAAACACCATACTATGAATACTAAACGAGGACCTATCTAGCTATTAATTTTTTTTCATTATGTATCTACTGAGCCAGTCAATGCAATTTACATTTTTTTATCACTAAAAAATAAAAAAATAACAAGACAAAAAAAGGAGGGGGAATAAACAATATTTATTGTAGCACGGATGGGCCGACCAGGCCGAGGAGCTAAAAGGAGAGCTAAAATGAGAGACTACAGAAAGCGAGCAAAAGAGAGGGCAAAAAGAGAGAGGGCAGAACCTTCTGACTTTTATTTATATGTTTTTACAAATCACTGTGGATTGGAGGTAGAAATCACTGCCTCTCAATTCCACTGGTCAAAGGAAAAATCTATCACAAGTCTCCGCCTAGGAGAATGGAATGACAAACAACAAGGACAGTTAACAAAACATAAATAGTTAGCAAGAAACCATGGCCATGTGTACAGCAGAATGTGTGAGAAAGTATCACAGCAAAGAGAAACACTGACAAACTGCAAAACTCAAGACAACAATTTATTATGCTGGGAAGAAATGTTATATGCTCTACAATATTTGGAAGCTACTATTTGAATTCTTGATACAGTAAATGTGAAAAGGGGACACGGGACTAGTCCTGTTCTCTTCAGTTCTGAAATCCCCATACTTCTGCAACTGCTGGTTAGTGAACATCCTTCCCCCACCCCTCCTGCGGTGGCATTCCTGCCTGATGTGGTCATCCAGCAATATACTGACAAGTTACCATTGTAAACTGACAGTGCAGCCAGTGCCAAAATCAAGCACATACATCCCCTCCCAACATTTTTTATAGGGGACCTATGCTGTAGCACAAATTTAGAATGATACCTTCTGGAAGCAATGTGGAATGATACGCAAAAGCCAGTTTCTGGGAGGACTTGATGGGCAGGTTAACATAGATCCACTGAGCAGTTTCAGAGATGTAGAACTGCACTTCCCAATACCGCCCATTTAAATCACACTGATAGGTTTTTATTCTAACAATTATAAATGGAGTCTTCATTGTCCATGAAGACATTATACTGCCATGTCTGGGTTTTTGCCAAAACTGGAACAATAAAACTAATGAACTGTCAAGGCAAAACTTTCCAAGGGAAGTTTAAAGTCCCTGCACTTGGCACTGTAAGAGCTTTTTTTTTTTTTTTTTTTTTCTTTCTCCCTTAGTGTATACTGAAATTCTGAACTTTTGTGGTGCTCCCTTTTTTTAATTCCCTCCCAACCAACCTCACCCCTTTCGATATCATGGTCCTCAGGAGCATGGCAGCAGAGGATATTCACATTGCTTAGGTGCAGACAAATAACTAATTATTTGACGTTAGAGCTAAATAACAATCAACAGAAAGATACAGCAGTCTCCACAAAGAGATTACGAGGAAGAGCTTAATCTGGATTCTCTCAATCACTGCCTGGAGAAGCCCTTTTATCTATACACTGATAACAGAAGGAGTCTCGATGACCAAAACTGAGTGGCTTCACTTACCCACCCTGCTCTAGCATTCTGTCACAAACACATTCATTTTCTTACCTGGTTTCTAATTATCCCAGTCATATGAATGGTTTCAGAAACATGTACAAGTTTTCTAAAATATCTCAGAAGTCAAAGAAACAATAAACAAATAACTGGCAATAAAATGCATTGGTTTGCAAGATTTGATTTCACTGTGTTGGCTACAAAATCACCACTATGAACAACCTTTCATGCTACTTCCATACAATGCTTCACAATAAAAGTAATTCAGAAAATTATGTTTCCCTACAGAATCTTTCATTTTGTTGATCCCCACAAAGAATGCGAATTAATGGAATTTCTTCTCTAATTTTCCAGCAGCTGCCAGTTAACAAGCAGGTTTTCAGCGGTGTTCTTTGAGGGTATGCTTATAAATACAGCCACAAAACAAGCTGGATGTTCAAAAGGTCTACACGGGTTAGCTGCAGAATGCCCTTTAACAGAAAATTCTACCCTTATATTCAAAAAAAATTAAAGCAGCAAGAAACATGTGGAATTGCTATCAAAGTTCTATGCACATGTGTTGCCACAGCTAGTTAATATCACTGCTTAATTAGTAGCCCTTTGTTTTCTACAGGAAATACTCTAACAGAAAAAGTGATCCTCTCTGTTTGCTCCACTAGGGTACACAGTAAATTTAATGTGTTTATCTCTCAAAAATAATATATCCATAAATTAGAAAAAGTAGGACTTAGCCAACATTCAGAAAGGTGCAGTGACAAACAAGAAAACACTTTAAGGTCTTCCTGTGGGGTGAATATTGATAAATTAATGGAACATAGGGCATTAAACCATTTGTCCATCATTCATTCCTAAATACGTCTTTTTGAGGACACAGATGCACTCTCTTCCTAAGTTTTCTTCCTTTGAGATATTCCAGATTTAAAACAAAATGGAAGCCATGTACTACATTTCTAACTCAGGTTTAAAAACAGGACCTCTGTGTACAGCGTTAAAAGATGAAATTTTCCATCACAGACAACAGGATGTGGCCAGTAATTTTAGTGGAACTACACAGCACTGGACACTGGAACAGACATGAGGCCTACTACCACTGCATACATCCTCTATTATTTGGTTGGTTTGGGGTTTTTTTAAACTTAGTATTGTGTAACAGCCTCATTCCTTTCTCTCACTTCCACTCCCGTGCCAATAAATCCCAACTTGATCAGGCCATGTTAGGCCTAGCTGTAATGGAGCCCCTGGACACTGAATGTTTCTGGCGGAATTTTTAGCAGCTCCCCTGTTGTTGCCCCAGTTTGCTGTGATGAGCAACACTTCTGTTTCCCCCAGGCCTGCCAGGTTGGCCTCTTGCCCCCACATTAATCTGCAGTCCTGGTGTGTGACAGCACAAGGCAGGCTTAGCTAAACTCCCTCCAGTTCTGCTTCTGTGCTGCAACTCACCTGGCAGCTCTGTTCCCTGGGATTGTGCAGCATCCTTGTGCTCTGCAGCTCCAGCGTGTCCCTTTAGAGAGCACCACTGCAGAGAAGGGGCAGAAGACAGGAGCCAGGCAGCAGAAGTCAAGGGCAGGAGGAATAAGTTTCCCGGTTTCATTTTTACCTTCCACATCATCCACGGAATCAAAGCGGTTAAATAAAAGCCACTATCTCTTGTCCTGCCCTAACCACAAAGAGGCAGGTACACCTGCAGTCACACTGAGAGCACATACCTTGGGAATCATTCCTATGGAGTTAATTATCTCAGGTATGGTTACACTTGGAGGATGAAAGATATTTTGCCATTATTTTAGTTTGGAACTGGCTCCCATTTCTACTGAAGTGCATCAAGCACAACTTGCAGCTTGCACCTCTTCAAAACAATGCAAGACAGACAAGAAATACTGAGAAGGACAACAAATGTTTTTTTCTCACAGTTAAAATGGCATATAAAGATCAAATCACCCTAGGAGGCTTCAAGAGAAGGAATGTATGGGCCATTACAAATCTGCTCTCAGAAAGTCATTCTCCAAAACAAAGGAAGGCAAACAGTCCAGTGGAAGCTTCTCCACTGGCCTGCAGTCCTGCTAGGGCAGAGGCCAGGCAAAGGCAGCCAAGAATCCTGCCTGCAAATTGCTGCATGCTCTTTCTTCTGCAAGGGTTCAGAGGGCTCAGGGGTTTTTGAAGGATTTAGGGATTTTTCAATATCTGGTGATTCTAACCCAAATCCTTTGGAAAGTGGGATGAGGTACTGGAACATTGTTTGCTGAGATGTAGTATTTGAGACATAAGCAAAATTGCTGGGAAAGAAAATGACATCTGCCACTTGGGCGCAAAGGAAAAGCAAACAAAAAGTCTTAGCAGCCTATTAATACAGTGTTACCTTTTTTTCTACAATGGGGACATATATACAAGAAAAGTTTTATAAAGCTGCTCATTAGTACTTCCATAGGAACAGACACCTATTTGAAGAGACAATCAATAGCTACATAAATGGCATCGGTACGCAGCACCCTGGTGGATCACATTCAACCACAGAAAGAAGCATTTTGCTGAGGTGCCTCTCGCACCTTGTATGCAGAACCCTGGACCAACATGCGCTCTCCACTTCCTCCCTATCACCCTGATCAGCCTAAACATCCTTGGCAACATGCACATTCATAACAGCCTGGCTCACTTGGCTTAGCAGAGACAATCAGTCACCCAGGTCACCTAGACACGTTGATCCATCTGAAACAACCACAGCTGCCCCATTCACCACAAGACTGTGACATTGTCATTGTTAGTGTCATGCCTACCAACCACCTTAGGCAATAGCAAAGCTCAAGGAACACCTTTTGGTGTTGATGACCTCAGCCACAAAAGTTCTCACAAGAAAAAAATGCTTTGGATTCCAGACATGTTAAGGCTTTCCAAGAGTAGCTTTGGCCATTTTAATAGCTAGTCATTAAACTTGTCTCTTTTTTATATCACAAGCCAAACATATCACCACAACCAGTTCACGTTTCATTATCTCCACTCAAGCAGCACATACAAACCGTTTTAGAAGTGAGAGTCCACTGTCCTGGCTAAATACAGACATTGCCCAACCCCCAAAAAAGCTTTCAACATTAAAGACCAGAAATCACACTGCAGCAAACAACAGTAGGAAAGAAGGAAGACAGAAATAAATCCACATGTTTACGGAGAACTGAATCAAGAGGCTAGAAAAATAATTAAGAGTTCTTGGGGGAAGGGAGAAAGATTAGGAGCTCCATGAAATAAGGCATTCAGTGGCTATATCATATTTACTATGGATTATTACCTTTCCCAGGATATTGTGTTTAAGCAAACATTCTGTGAATATTAAATAGGATCCCATGGCTAATATAATAATGTAGACTCACAGCTGGACTTTCAAAAACTGCCAAGATAATATTAAATCAGAGCAATGCAAGTTACTGGTTCAGAGGCTGCATTTTGAGAGGCCTGTTACCAACACTGTAACAAGCAATTCCTGTGTGGGGAGAGGAAGACAAGCTTATGTTATTTCCTGAACTGTCTTCACTGCTCCTGTGAGACATTTCCCTGTTGCTATCTAGTTCAGTTGGGTTTTGGTGACGGATTAGACAACACTTCACTCTGTACGTCTTTGCTCTAAGAGCATTTGCCTCAGGTCTTTTAAATTATTTGGTTTAATTTAACGTAATTCTGACCTTTGGCTCTTTGGAAGAACTGTTCTCAGAAACAAAGGGGAAAATTCTGGTATCATAGTTAGAGCAAAGGCATTGGGAGACAGCTGATGAGAAGCATTTATCTCAAAAGGAAAAGCACACCTCCTTCACCCAGCACTTGGTGGGATTCCAGCCATGCCTGGACCACAGAAGAGGCACCCATGCCAGACAC
Organism: Pomatostomus ruficeps; assembly: GCA_013400735.1. Classification (NCBI taxonomy): domain Eukaryota; kingdom Metazoa; phylum Chordata; class Aves; order Passeriformes; family Timaliidae; genus Pomatostomus; species Pomatostomus ruficeps. The sequence continues at coordinate 35,325 of VYZT01029264.1, read as the reverse complement.
AGGAAGGGGACTGCTAAAGCTCCCATTTCATTTCCCAAATATACTGTGGCAGGATAGTATCAAAGGTCTCCATCAGGATGGTCAAGGACAGCCCTGCAACTCAAGAGACCTGTAACTTAAGTAAGCTGCTCGTGACCAAATCCACAGTTGTTCAGGGTTGCTCTACAGCATCTCTGAACATTCCTCACAACAGCTTCTTTTCCTGAGAGAGGAACAGCAGCGCTGGATACTTTAAAGATCACAAGGAAGAGGTAGAAGAGGTGTCTAGCAGATACCACAAAACATCTGCTAACTGCACTGCCACAGCCCACAGCAGGAAACCCCATAAACCATTATACACTTCAGAAGACGACCAGAAGCTACAATTACAGCATGCCACAGCAACACAGATGGAGAGATCAACAGCACAACCAAGTACCACACATGGAAACCCATCACAGTAAGAACACCCTGCATGCCAGCAGGATACACCATTCAGGAAAAAGGATGGTTATTACCCAAGGCAGCACCAAGTCACTCTTCCATTCCACAAACATGAAAGCAAAGTGCAAAGAAGCAAGGTGGAAAATTATTTTGTTTAACATGAGCCATCTAAAAGACTTAGGCATTTAGCCTAAGCTGAAGCCTACGTGACCTCTAGTCACAGAGGGGGGTTCACCCCACCTGTTCCAGAGTTGTTCTTCAATTACTTAACTAGCTAAAATAACAAATCCTTTGCTTTTAGCCAGATAAATGTGCAACAGAGTCTGTCTTGCCCAGGAGGCTAGGGATGAACGGAGCTGTGGTCTCTTATTTAAGATGGAGATGTAAGGTTAAAACACCATCTGTAGAACACGGGTCCAGAGCTCGCTCCTTAGCTGGTATCACATCTCAGCAGCTTGGCAGCACATGTGACAAGCTGACCACCACACAAGAGCAGGTGGGTTACCCAGGACTCATCACAGCTTAAGAGCAGGCATGCAGACAAATACCAGCTGTAACAAATATGTCAGATATTTCAGCTCCAGTAATTCAGGCAATTATTTGTGTAACCCCAGCTAACATTTTTAACCTCTTTAGCTATGCCTGCTTCGATATACTGGGTACTTCTGAAAGGTAAAGGATTTTTAAAGCATCACATCCAGGAGACAGCTGTTCAAGACCCCTATAAAAAGGAAGAAGAAAAACACAGGTCCATCTTTAAACCACACTTAAAATTGGAATTTTAGCCAATACCAAGCTGTCACCGAAACTGCCGATGTGATGCAATTAGCGAGGCAACAGCTCTCCTTCCCTTACCATCCCAAATAAAATTTACATCAGACCAAACTACTCCTGCTTAAATCTAATGTAATCAATGCAAAAATGTGAGTTTAGCATAAAGATAAACCTTAGCACAGCTACCCTTATGGCTAACCATGGATGTCTGTGAATTGAAACAACTCCACAGCTGTGGATGAGCTCTAGATTTACGTATCTGTATCCTTTCAAACACTCTTTGAAAGTACACACTTCCCAAGTTGCTAGTGTCACTCATTTTAACCACAATAATCCTAACCACTATCACTGCACATGTTCTGCAGAATTTTGCCATACTGCAATTATTCCTTGGAGAGGCAAAAGAAAAAAAACCAAATGAGTTCCTGGCTTCTTCAGGTTACTTCTCCCTTTGCCGGAGCCTGATCCTCACAAGCACAGCAGGACTTCCCCAGCATGGACTCACATTTCTATTCTTTCAGCAGGCAAGGCAAACACACAGATTTTGTTGAGACAGGGGTTTATCGAGTGATGCCGGGCAATTGTTTTCCTTGGCTCTGCAGCCTCTGATCTCCTAGCTTAAAAACCTTCCATTCCCTATAACCTCATTTTTAATTGCAAATTGCACAACGGTTTATTTGTGCATTATTCATACACATAGAAAAGCCTCTGCCAAAACAAGTACTCCTAAAAAAAGCAGCTGGGTTAACTGAGGCAGACTGCAAGATCTTTGAGAAATGAGGCTCATTAAGTACTTAACACTAGTGCAGTGTAAGCCCCTCATTCAAAACTCAGAGCACAGATTTCCATTACTGACTGAAATAAAAGATCCAAGAGACAGGGAAGGGGAGGGAGGAAATGCATTTGAACGTTTCCATCTGCTTTTTCCTTCTTGGCACCGTGAAGCCCGCTAGCTATAGCTCACAAGCTATTGCACCACACTTTGATTTGATACCTGGCTTCTGTCTACACTAACAGGTATATCTGCCCTGCAGCAGCCAGAGTCTGCTCAGCTTACTCACTGGCTGTCACTCCACTCATCACAGCAGCTCGCTCAGGAAAACACAGCAAGCAGACCATGGTAATGGGCAGTTGATCTCCACCTAGAAATCCTTTTCCCTTCCTCTACTCCAGTGAAACATGAAAACCTACCACAAAGAGCTTGGTGCCTTGCCTATGGCTGTTATAATAAATGATAAAGGAAATTCCAGGGTAGAGAGAAGGTTTAAAGTTACTGCTATGGGTTTATTCCTTCAAAACATCCATAGCTGCTGCTCTCTCTATTAAGATATTACAAAGAAATCACCTGTGGTGATTATTTTTTAAAAACACGGGTAAGAGAAAAACCGCAAAAGCCAAGCATGCCAAAAAATATTAGGTCATTCCTTAGCAATCATATGGCTATCCACATTTCCATAGAATGCTTTATCAAAGGAAAGATGCTTTAACAAAGGGACCATAAACCTGAGTGTAATGCCTTGCTTGAAGGGATAGAGCACTCAGAAAATGAAAAGCAGAGAGGGAATAATTCTTCAGAGAAGGAAACGTAGCAACTGTGGTATCAAGTTTTCAAGGGATCAGTGGACTCCTCTACAAGGGAAAACAAACCAAGGGAAGCTTTTCCTTCACTGAAAGAATAAAACTATCACACAGCCCAGGGAATTTGGTTTAACTCACTTAGCTTAGCAGTAAAATTCTGACATTATATGACTTCTCAAAGTTACTAGAAAACTTTTAAAATACATTTTAAACACTAATGACCTTCTAAATGGAAACTAGTTAACTTCTAGAGAAAGGATTATATCACATAATATACATAAACTCTGTATAATGGAAGAGTTTCCAGAGTGAGTCAAAATTTGATCCTGTCTTACATCTGGCAAGTCCTAACTAGACAATCTTTTCTTACAAGATCAAGAAGAATCAAGGTCAGTCAGTTTATCCAGTACACACACAGACAACTAAGTGCAAAGAAATTAATCATTTGAAGACCACTCAGCATGGTCTTTCATTGTTGTCATTCAACATTCTCACTCCACAGCAAAGGCCATCCTGGCCATGGGAATACAGTCTTTTCTTTCTACTGAATTACACAGATAGGTAGTTTCTATCCTAGACCTCTTGCATTACAGGAATCAATCCCAAAATCAAACTGGGCCTAAAAGATTTGAAAGCCTCCAGTTTCTCTGGCAATTTATACAGCTCATATCCACTATGTAATTATTAAAGAGCAATAGCTCGTCTTTAAAAGCTGCAGCATTGTTTTCAAGCTAGTTTCTTAGCAAAGATATCTATTTTTCAGCCTCATTGGTCAAAACTAGATAAATACTCAGGGATGGTTACACAACTCCATCAAAACAGATACTAATGTCACCAGTCAATACCTTCAAGATTTTTACTTGCGAGGATCTAACTCAGCCCTTACTAGACCCACATTTTCCTAAGCAGCATCCTTTCAAATTAACAAGAACAGCTGCACTTGCGTATTTTCAAGGTCATTTGAAAAATTAGCAGACTTGTAATATTGTAAATATTTTCTCATGCCCATGCATACTGTGTATTTATTAAATCTGTTAAATAATTGTTCTGCCGCAATAAATCTGCCTGGATGGGGTTTTCCTTCAGAGAAGAGCTTTACATCTCAATTACGGATATTATCTAGAGTCAGAGACTGAGACACTTCCCTTCTGGCAGGTTTTCCCTTTGATAATATATTGCAATATACTTAGTTTGCTATAATATGCAAGCAATATATATATATAAAAATAAAAAATAAGCATTTTGAAAGAAGAAGGGTAGCCTATATTAGGGTAAGACCAAAATTTTTAACTAGAGATTGTTATTTATTTGTCTAAATCAGTGGCTATGTCTGCCCCAAAGTTCCCAGAATACCACAGATTATTAGTGTTCAAGGACACTAACTTGCCCTGCAAAGAAAACACTTCTCCAGGAGAGCTTTTCACATAGAATTCACTGGGAAAGCACAAACTGGAAAGCACCAAAACTACACCACAATAACTTAGATAATCAGAAGACAGAAGATGTTGGAAGAAAACTAATTTTTTTAAAATATTTGGTTTGTTAAGCCCAACTCAGACTGCATTTTTACATGATACATGTTTTCCCAGCTGCAAAGGGGAGCCTTTCCAAAAGGATTTGTCATGAAAACAGACAGCTGCTGAAAGCTGACATTTATGAGTCCACAATTCAAGACTTTATTCTCCTGTCATTAAACCATTCCACTCACTCCATGCAAATAATCACCTTTTTAATTTGATGGGGAAAAATAAACAACATTGATCTGATTTTTCTTGGTCTGGGGATGTGGGGGGAAGACCCAAGGTACACACTCAGCATGGATGGGTCTAAGATGATTAATGTGATGCCTGTAATAGGTGACAGCTCCACTCAATTATTGGATGCTGCTGCCTGGAGGTTTTTATACACCTGCACCTCAGTATTTAATGCTATTAAATAATCATACTTAACATGCACTCAGTTATCAATACACTGCTTCGAGCTGCTGTTCAGATTTTTATTACCAGTAAATCTAAAGAAATGAGCATAGCAGCAGACACGACTGTCAATATGACCTCGGGTAACAGATTTTCCTTCTGGCTTTCTGTCACTTGAAGCTGCCAGATCCCAACTTTCTAACTCTTCACCAATAAACACAACAGAAAAAATGCAGTGGAATTCAGAGTTAATGCCATCCTTAGGTACTCTGATACAATGTTATCGTGTCAGATACCAGAAACACCAAAAAGAAAAAAAAATGGAGGGGGATTATTTTCAAGATGATATTTGTTCACAATCCTTCTCAAAAAATGACAAAAGGCAGAAAGAACAAAAGCAGTGGATACCTCAGTAAAGTACTGCTTTTAGAGGGCAAGGCTAAGCCAACAACCACATACTGTTCTCAGCAAGCATCAGCAGCTGTAGGTTAGTGTTTTCATACAAGTGCTCAGTCCTTCCAAAAATGTTTGAGAAGCAAAGTTTCTGAAAAAGCACGCACAGAAACGATAGTGGGGCTTTGCCCCATGAGTATTCACAGGAGACAAACATTAGTATTATTCACAACAGAAATGTTTCCAGCATCTGCAAGTTTGGATGTGGAAAAAAAATTCAAACAAAACCCAGTTAAGGCAGACTCAAGCCTCTGAACAGCAAGTGCGGAAAGAGCTCTGCACATCTGCCTGAGATTTTCAAGGAATGGTGTTAAATCCACCTAAAAACAAACACCATGGCATTTTTATAAACACATGATCAGACGGAGGAGGTAAGGATTCAAATTTATCCAATTACTCATTCACTGCAGATGACACACTTGGTTCCAATTAGTGCTCCCATAACTTCCACACTTTTTGTGGCTCTAAGACAAAAAGGAAAGTTTGACCCTATGTCTTGGAAATTTAAGCATTTCAGCAGATCCAGTGTTACTGAAAAGAAGAGCTTTCATCTGATAATCACACCTTTGGCACTGAACTAGCACTCCTTAGCAGAAAGGGGTAGTGGTACATCTGGAGCTAAATCAAACCTGTACTGACTCCAGGTCTATCAAGGGTCGGGACCATCAGTGGCACACTCATCCTGGAATCCAGCATCTCTCCTCTGAGGACACGCTCTGACCCAGAAAGAATTGTCCTGCCATTTCAACTCTGAGTGGGAGACCAAGAGCCTACAAGTCAGGAGGAACTGGTTTCTGGTAGCCAGCATTTTGAGGAGCCTTGCACACCACCTGCCATGCTCATGGCTACCTGACAGCTATTTCAGCAGCTGTAGGGCTTGGAGCAGATGTACAACTGCCCCTTGGCCAGGTAAGCGTGAAGCTGTGGAACTGCTAAGACGATCACAGTTGAGACTAGATAAAACTCACAAGTCTGAGGCATGGGAAGGTTCAATTTATTGGATTTCTTTACTAATAATGGTCATAAAAAACACTCAGCATATAGACTGATTGAGCTCCCCAAAGCCACTTGAGCTCCATTGCTTTCTTCTCACCTTCTTTACAACCAGTTAGATAAACACCAATTGACCTGTGCTCTGAGAAAAAAAATTGTGCCTTTCCTTACAGGTTTTCTGCTGCATGGAGGAGGACAAGGTTCACAGCTGTGGTCTGTCAAGTACAGAGAGCAAGAAGAAGGCTCACTCAGCAGTCTGACTAATTCCTCTGGCCTTGATCTCACTCTCCCTGGCCTTGCTTTCAAATATTCTTCAGACAGTCTCCCATCTGCTTCTTTGTTCTTTTCTAGGGCAAGTGTCAGCTCTTCCCCTCTTGGTTATCTCAGATAGCAAAACTGCTGTCCCAGGTCACTGCTGGTGTTACATCCAACTGCATGAGAAATCCTGAGGCTACCTCTCTTGACTCAAGAGATGCAGCAGACAGAAAAGGAATCT